>JAHBCN010007712.1:0-42271 GCA_019359885.1 Listronotus oregonensis | reverse complement strand
AAAATTTTTAATGGTTAAAATAACTTTTTTGCTTATATCTCCTTTATTACTTATTTTATTAAAAAGGTGTATATAACCTTTTTTATAAAGCCTACTAAAGGGCATATTTTTTGTTTTTTACTTTTTTCGTAACTTTTTTAGTTTGTTTAGATATTTGCGTCTTTATTTTAAATTTAAATTGTTGATAACTTAAAAGCGCTACAAAAATTTCATATAAAAAACTGACGTAGTTTTATTGGGCTATTAAATTAATATTTTTCGAGTAAAATTAAAAAAAAAAAGATTTTTACGATTTTTTAAGGTAAAAAAGATGCAATTCGAACCCGCTGAGCTGAGGCAGCAGTGCCGCTTTGAATTGACTATAGTTTATAGTAATATATATAAAATTTTATATATATATATATATATATATATATATATATATATATATATATATATATATATATATATATATATATATATAAAAAATGTTTCATGCGTATCTCTTATTGGCTTGGTTTTTTGCAGTGGCCTTCCGGACTATTAGAATAGACGCCGAACGGATTTTTTAGGTTCAGAGGCAGGTAATTTAACTTAATGATTTATCATTAAATATACCTTGATTGTTTCTTGGGTATATTGTTTTCTTATATTTTTTTTCTTTACAAAAAACCTTAAACCCAAGAAACAATCAAACTTAGATTAAATTAGTTTCATACAAATATTAGTAAGAAAAAAATAAAAATTAAATAAAGGATTTTAAGAATCAAAGTTTTGACCTATATTTTCCAAATATCTTTTAATCTTTAACCCTATTCGAAACGGAACACAAATGAATGGATAATATCAGCATTATTAACAGCACTATGGCGGCAAAAGCCTGTTTATCAATGCTAATAGAAATGTTGGTTTATTAAAAATTTAAATTGGCCTAACCAACGGCTATTTAACACATATGAATGCTTGTTTAGCGGTTTGGAATAATAATAATAATAATAACCATTTCTTATTGGAAACAACAAATATTACGATTATAGGGTTAAATAAACATAGGCTGCAGACAAGTATTTTTAGTAAAAACCTAGCATATTAAAAATATTCACGGTACGTTAGGCCTTAGCCTTCGTGGACTGTCCCAAGATAAAAAAAATGAATAAGAATATTCAAAGCAATGCTGTCAGTTAATATTTTAGGTCTGTTATGAATTAATCTTAATACCCATTTCACAATATTATTTTCTAATCAACTGTATTTAAAGTTATTAACTACTTAACAATGTCAAAATAAAACATAACTTTTGAATCTATAGTCACAAAAATATAAAAAATTGGAATTAACCCTAATATTGACACCGTATCTGGATCCAGATTAAAAAATCATGTGCTAAAACCTAATTAAACATCTTTGGAATAACAAAAATATTATATTACATCTTCGACGTTCTTTGTAGTAGGCAAAGCTTGACCAATGGAAGAACGCATCAAAAATACCGAAAATGTACCGGGTGGCCAAATAAGTGAGGTAAGCGGCTGTATCTCAGGACCTGCTCATCTGAGAACAATGGATTTTTTTATTATTATAAATGTGGCCATAAAAAACTCTGCAAATTATTTTCGAGTTTCTAGGATGGCCGCTTCCCGTTTTAATAATGTAAAAAAATCTTTTATTTTGACAGTTTTTAGGACGATGCGCCTTTTATTTTTGATACAACTTAAGGTAACTTGGTTTTTTCTCTCCTGGAGCTTGTTGGTTTTTATACAAGGAAATTTAACTATCAGAATACTGCCGTTGTCTTCGATATCATCGGTGGTAATTTTCATAAGCTCTTTACGACGACAAGATCCAGCTAATCCAAAGATGGTGGCCACTTTGGTCATTAAATATATGTTTAGGTTTGTAGCCATCGTTGGCTTGGTTTAAGTAAGGGGTTAATTTATAATATTTACTGATGTCGATATCTTTCTCCAGTTTTACAGGAAGCTCTAGCATGGCGAATTTAGACCATATAGTCGATGGAACGTACGTTTTTGATAATTTGTAGAAATATGCTAATATTACCTCCTCTTACTTTTGTTGGGTTGTACCAGTCCTCGAATAATCGAAATTTTTTTTTGTACCTCTCTCCTGACTTCTGCGGAATCAATGTATTGTTCGCCTCTTTAACTGCATCAATTATCTTAAAGTCTTCTGAGATGTCTATTTTTAAATAAAATTACGTACACAAAAAAGGACGCTTGGAACTGTCGGTTTATAGCGACTGTTGCCATGGGTATGTTTTGGTGCCAACAATTACCACCACAAGTCTCCTGTCAAGCCCATTATTATTAAGTATTGTTAAATACATTTGACAGTTTTTTTGTAGGGTGCCTGCATATGAGCTTTTAAGTTTAATGGTTGAGGGTACGACTTTTAAAAGTAGTAGTAGGTATAACAAATTTTAATACGCAGATCTAGTTCTGATTAAAAAATAGTACCTATAGATAGTAATTTGATTTAAAGTAAAAAATAATTTATTCTAATTTATTAAAATAATGCGCTTAAAGGTAAAAATCGTACAAAAAAGTAAAAATCGTGCGTAAAAGTAAAAAATCCTGCGGAAAAGTAAAATCGTGCGGAAAAGTGTAACTTTTAAAACGCAAAATCGTACGGAAAGTTACTTTTTCGAATGCTTGTGGAAAAAATATAAAATATTCATTAAATTGTATTGGTAAGAATATTAAACAAAAATGCTTTATTTTTTAACAAAAAACACATTATTCTTTAGGTATGTTATGTAAGTACAAATGACAAGGGTGGTTCAATAGCCCGTATCGAATACAATATATCACTATAAGAAAAAGGTAGATATGTAAATATGTTCCAGTGTAATCTGCACCCAAGTATTTGCTCCTGTTTACCTGCCAGTCAATTTAGTCAGTAAAAAGTTTATGCTAAGCCAGCGGAAATGTTTAAATTGCAGACAACGTCAGTTTATCTTGTAATTCTAACCGAGTATTATTATATGCTAAATAAATCTGCAACCTTAATAAAAATGCAAAATTAGCATTATTAAATCGGTTAAATTGTCTAAGCTTGTCTAAAATGAAAGACAGAATGTATTTATTCGCAATATATTACTCTTTTTATATGGCATTTTACAAATACAATGTAATTTATGCTATACTCCTAAAAAATGGCGATGTTATACAAAGTTACGTTTTCATATATTTAGAAACGTTAAATTAATATAATACAAAACTTGTATTTCTAAAATTAAAGAAAACTACTTATATAATTATATATTATATATATATATATATATTATATATATATATATATATATAATATATATATATATATATATATATATATATATATATATATATATATTTTATAATATATATACATATATTTAAAGAATGCCATGGAAAAGGTGTTGAAGACAAAACTTTTTATTTTTGATTTTATCGAAAAAAGCTTACTTCTTGATAAAAAATTTGCTACTTCTAAAAGTAAGATTGGGATGGAAACATTTAACATATTTTATACGGGTAGTTCAGAAAATTGAAAAAACTTAAAATGGAATAAGAGTAAAGTGCATTTATTTGATAAGACATGGAAAGAAGTTACTAGAAAAAGTTGTTCAAAATTAAAAGATAGTCTCTAATACCAATATTTGAAAAAATCTACTTTTATATTTTTGTGATTAAATTTATTTTAATATCGATTTAAATTTTTAATATCAATTTATTATCAAATTTTTTGCTGTTAAGTAGCATTTAAAGCTGACGATACTGCGGCTAATGAATTATAAAAGCAAAGTATCAATAAAGCTTGTCACTATCAACGCCTACTAGTACAAAAATTTGGTATTAGTTAATTGATAATAAAATTTTAATCACAAATAAATAAAAGTGGGCCGATTTTTTCGAAAATTGGTATTAGAGACTACCTTTAACGTTTGAACAACTTTTTCTAGTAACTTATTTCCATATCTTTGCAAATAAATGCACTTTACTCTTGTACCATTTTAAGTTTTTTCAATTTTCTGAACACCGCCTATAAAATATATTAAATGTTTCTATCCCATTCTTACTCTAAGAAGCAGCAAACATTTTTATTACAAGTAACTTTTTCGATAAAATTAAAAATAAAGATTTTCTATTCAACACCTTTTCCGTGGACACACCAGTACGTCCAGGAAAAGGTGTTGAATAGTAAAAACTTTTTATTTTTTATTTTATCAAAAAACGTACTCTTAAAAAATTTTGCTACTTCTTAGAGTAAGATTGGGATAAAAACATTTAACAAATTTTATACGCGGTATTCAGAAGATTGAAAAAACTTTAAATGGTTCAAGAGTCAAGTGCATTTATTTGAAAAGATATGGAAATAAGTTACTAGAAAAAGTTGTTTAAAAGTAAAAGATAGTTCCTTATATCATTTTTCAAAAAATCGGCCTACTTTTATTAATTTGTGATAAAAATTATTTTAATATTATCTAATTCCAAATAAACAACTCTTTATTGTACTAGTAGGCGTTGATAGTGTCACAGCTGTATTGACATTTCGCTTTTATAATTTATTATCCGCAGAAAAGTCAGCTTACTTAACAGCAAAAAATTTGATAAAATTAATATTAAAAATTTAAATTGGTATTAAAATTAATTTAATCACAAATAAATAAAAGTAGGCCGATTTTTTGAAAATTGGTATTAGAGACTACCTTTTAATTTTGAACAACTTTTTCCTAGTAACTTATTTCCATATCTTCACAAATAAATGCACTTTACTCTTGTACCATTTAAGTTTTTCAATTTTCTGAACACCGCGTATAAAATATGTCAAATGTTTCTATTCCAATCTTACTCTAAGAAGTAGCAAAATTTTCCAACAATATACCGATTAAAAAGTTTGAAAATTCCGAGTAATTCCGGAGATATCCGGAAAAAAACGAAATTTTGGAAAATCGTTTTATTTTTTTCCTGGGTTTCTTTTTCAACGAATTCCAAAATAAATAATACATTTGCGTTGTCACTTTTTCCGCTCTATCGAATGGTGTTCATAGTTTTGCAACTCGACGTTTCGTTTTTCCGTAACCATCATCAACTTTTTTTTTTCTTATGGACGCCATATGGGAATTCCACAAATTTGAATGACCCTTTTTATCACATTTTCAACGATGTATCATAAGTTACCCTTGTTGCCCGGAAAATCCGAAAAATTAACTAGAATATTTTTATAACGTAGTTGGCTTTGATTTCTCAAATCGGTGACGTGTAAATGACATTCTGTGTTTACTTTCAGTTGTGATGTCGTTAAAAATGGAATTCACCAATGAAGAAAAACGAGATATGGTAAAACTTTATTACAAGAATAATAGGAACAGTGTGAAAATATCGAAAGTGTATCTTAACTCGTATCCCGAGAGACGACAACCTCATCGAACTTTATTCAAATTATTGGATAGAAACTTCGCTGAGTATGGTTCGTTTGAAAGCCTCTAGACAACAAAATGACAACCGAATGGTTTAAATAACAGAAAATTACTAAAAACTAGAACTAAAAAATTATAACAAATGTTCAAAATGCTGCCCGTCATTTTCTAAACAAATCGCCACTCTTCTCTGTATGTTATTAACTGCGCGATTTATTTCTCTCCTTCTTAATCTTCCAAACTCCCTAATGATGTTGAGTTGAAGTTCCTCGATATTTTGGTATTTGCCTTGCCCATAAATTCGGTTTTTCAACGTACCCCATAAAAATGTATCGAGGACATTGAGATCTGGAGACCTAGCTGGCCATCTTACCGGCCCATTATTCCCAATCCACCTGTCACCAAACCTTTCGGAAAGATAATCAGATACTTGTCTTGTGTTGTGAGGTGGAGCACCATCGTGTTGGAACCAAATACTGTTGTAGTTTGCTAATGGTAAATCGTCCAAATAGTCTTCAAAAGTTGACGTCAAAAACTGATAATACATTTCAGCGTTCAAATTTCCGTTGAAAAAATGAGGTCCCAAAATTCAATTTTTATAAATGCCTGCCCAGACATTAAGACTGAATCGCACTTGGGGTCGTAATTCTCGAAACTGCCGGGGATTGTTTATGCTCCAAATGTGTTCATTGTTTCGATTAAATATTCCACAATTGGTGAAAGTGCTCTCATCTGTCCAAATAACATTTTCTAGAAAAGCTGGAAAATCGGGTCGCCTTTGTAGCCAATCACAAAATTGTAATCGCCTTTCAGAATCACCAGGGTGCAGTTTTTGCGATATGTGGATTTTGTAGCATTTGAAACCACTTTTCCTGATCTCTCTCCAAACAGACGTGTGCGAAGAAACATCCAAATTAGTGTGTGTCTGGCGAGTGGATTTACCTGGATTCGTATTTATCTACAAAATATGTATTAGTTTTTCATAAACGGTTTAATATTTTTTTACAGTTGATCGCAAAGTAACTAATTCCTAAATTCGAACTAAGTCATAAAGTCGACGCATGCCCGGTATGTATTTGAAAATTGCCGCGTTCGTCAACATTTTTTCCGAATAGATAATCGATTAGGTACTTTGCGTCCTAAAACGAATGTTAACATTAATTATACCTCATTTACGATGTTTTATTTACTTTCCTCATCCATTCTGTCCCCATATTTTTGTCTGGGCTTTTCAAACGAACCATACTCAGCGAGGTTTCTATCCAATAATTTGAATAAAGTTCGATGAGGTTGTCGTCTCTCGGGATACGAGTTAAGATACACTTCCGATGTTTTCACACTGTTCCTATCATTCTTGTAATAAAGTTTTACCATATCTCGTTTTTCTTCATTGGTGAATTCCATTTTTAACGACACCACAACTGACAGTAAACACAGAATTTACACGTCACCGATTTGAGAAATCAAAGCCAACTACGTTATAAAAATATTCTAGTTAATTTTAGGATTCTCCAGGCAACAAGGGTAACTTATGATACATCGTTGAAAATGTGATAAGGGCCATTCAAATTTGTGGAATTCCCATATGGCGTCCATAAGAAAAACAAAGTTGATGATGGTTACGGAAAAACGAAACGTCGAGTTGCAAAACTATGAACACCATTCGATAGAGCGGAAAAAGTGACAACGCAAATGTATTAATTTTGGAATTCGTTGAAAAAAAAAACCCAGGAAAAATAAAACGATTTTCCCAAAAATTTTGTTTTTCCGGATATCTCCGGAATTACTCGGAATTTTGAAAAATTTTTAAACGGTATATTGTTGGTCACCCAAAAAAATGCCCAACCCTTTTGCCCCAATTTAAAACCCAAACTCCTCGTTTTTTTTTTTTTTATAGTTTGAAAAAAAAAAAAAAAAAAAAAAAATTAAATTAAAAATTTAAATTTTAAAATTTTTTATATATTTTTATATATATATATATATATATATATATATATATATATATATATATATATATATATATTATATATATATATATATATATATATATATATATATATATATATATATATATATATATATATATATATATATATATATATAAAAAAACAAAAAAGCCACTATTTAAATTTATTATAAATTGTTTATTGCCTTAAGTAGAAACTTACAAATGTATGTCCACCCAGTTTTTATAAATAAAAGAAAAAAATACGTTTTTACTTTTCTTTTTTTTTGTATTCGATTAAAAAAGCAAAATATGAAGACATTTGAAATAGCACATTCATTCTAATTGAATTTCATTTTGATATTTACGTTAAAGTTAATGGAATTAATGATAGATTTTGATGTGCTTGAAAGGCCACGAAGGCGTAGAGTGTATCTCCCAGAGATTCAAATTGCTAGGGCAATAACCTTGATTCAAGAAGGTTAATTAAGACGCCGTATAGCAGAAATGTTAAATGTTAGTCGTGCTGCAATAAACAGAACCTGGATCAGACATGAAATCCATGGAGTTGTTAAAAGACAACCTTATCCGCATCGTGCAAGAGCGACTGCAGCTAGAGAGGATCGACCTTTACAACTTTGGGCCGTCAGGGAACGTACTGCTTGAACACTACAAAATGAGTTGGTAGAAACTATACGTAATCGGCTTCACAAATGTGGGTTGAATGCAAGAAGACCAGCTAGAGTACCTTCTTTAAGCCTTGAACAGCGTAGAGCCAGACGTTTGTTTGCAGAAGATCACATGAATTGAAACATGGCACAATGGAGTAACGTGATGTTTACTGACGAGTCCAGATTTCTTTTAAATCATATTTATGGACGTGTTAGAGTCTCGATACGACCCGGCAAGGGCTTTTTGGATTCCACAATTCAAGAAAACCAGGCTTTTGGCGATGATTTAATTATGATTTGGGTGGAATAATATTAAATGGATTCTCTGACTTAGTTGTTATTCGGCGAGGGGTAAAAATGGCAGAGAGGTACATCAACGAAGTTCTTACACCACATGTTGTCACATTCGCTAAAAATACGGATCCAGAATTTATCCTTCAGCATGATAATGCAAGACCGCACGTGGGCAGGAGAGTGCAAAATTATTTGACCACTCGCAATATTGAGGTTATGAAGTGGCCAGCGAGGAGTTCAGTTTTAAATCCCATTGTACACATATGAAATACACTTGGGAAGCGCTTGAAGGATCGTCAGTCAATAAGAAACCTACAACAAGTAGAGGAAGTTCTCGTGAAAGAATTCTCGACTATTAAAATATATGGGATAATAGTAGAAATAGAAATAAACATTACAATATTAATAATGGTAATCGATACACTTGTACTTTTTCCGATTATCTGGGTATTCTTGTAGTAATAGTAGGTTTCTTTATTTACCTTCGTCTAACCTGTCATGTTTGTAAACATGCAATCTATAAGTTTTATACAAGTTAACCTGATCGGTACAACTTTTTGGGGACAAATAAAAACATTTTTTCTTACTTGCTACAAAACAATAAAGAAACAGAATTAATAAAAACGCAACTACAACGCCAATTAACAAATTTAACAAACTAGATTTTAACAGAGAAAAATGACTGAATGCTTTTCTTTATTCGTCGATTCCAACTGGATCGGAACAAGCTGTGGCGGCTTGAATATTTAAAAAAATTAACGAAATAGTAGCTCAGCCATTTTTAAATTTTTAAGACATTTTAAATTTTACCAAAATTATAATAATCTAAACTGATTTTAAGTTTTGATTTTAAATTGTTTGTTATTTTATTATAAAGTTAAAACGCAAAATCATGCAAATAGCCCATAAATATAACACAAAATTGTCTCCCTGCCATTGTCTTTACAAAAGTCGCTTAATTCTAGACACTTTTTGTGCTAAATGGGATGTGTTACAATAAAGAATATCCAATAATAGTTGTTACATGATGTTTAGGTGCTGCAAAAAGTTAAAGTTAATTCCGAAAAAATATTTTAACGTCACATTATCATATACTTTATAGACAGCCGATCAGTTTTTCCTCGACAAACACTTTGCGAGTCCAAGTTCTTTTTTCAAAGTGCCTGACAACTCAACTTGTTTGATTGATCGACTTCTGTAGACACACAAAGAGGCTGTTTTATAACACGCTTAAAAGAAAGCTTTAAGATATTTACATATAAAAGGACTTTGCTTTTTAACGCAACTGTTACCAGATACTTCTGGTAAAAAATGTTATACATTTTAAAAAATAAAAGCAAAAAAACAAAAAAATATTTACGTTTAGAGTCATCCTAGGAGCACTGAATTTGGCCGTATTTGTGGCTTTCCTTTTATCTTAAAATATGTAAAATAGCTACCACGTGTATTTTTTTTAATATAATTCCGAAAAATACATGGTAAATGATTTGAATTATAACCAAAGAAATAAAACGTATAATTAACATGTTTTTTGAATGTGTTAAACAATGTTATGGTTTAAATAACAACACTAAAATCTTGGACTTCCACTGTCTTTATTTGTTAATTCTTACATAACGGGTCAGACGACATTGATACCAACCTATCCGGACAACGGGTACCTCGAAGACCATATTCTGATACCGGGTACTGGAATACGACGTTTACACCATAGGTAACGCGCACTAGGTACTCCACAGGCCCTTGTCAATGTCATAGTCTTATTCAGCCACCACAAAAATGTTGAGTTTTAAGTTTTAGTAACCTTGTATTAAAAATAAAGGTAAAAAACCCCCGAGTAAATAAATTGGGTTGATTTTAGGAAGAATGGTGGTAAAATTTTAGAAGACGACGTTTACACCATTCCTAGCGCGCACCAGGTAGGTAGGTAGGTTTAAAGTGAGTGGGTATAACACCCTTCCATCGCGATCGATCGGTCTATTGTGGCTCACACCTTTTTATATTTCTCCCACCAGACTCCTAATAAATCTGATGATCCTGTTGGGAGAGATCTTTCCCTCCCCCCCGGGAACAAAAGGGGTCATTGCCGAGGATTAATCTTAGTCGTGCCATTGCTGGGCACGAACACAGTATGTGTTCTGCCGATTCATTCCCCCATCCCCATCGGCATTCGGCGTCTTCCGCAGGCCGATCTTTTGCATGTGGTATTTTAATCTGCAGTGTTCCGTGTACAGTCCCACTAGAGTTTTAAGGTGTACCCGTGATTGCTCCAGTAGTTTGACAGTACATTGTTCGTTCGGTGGGCTTATGAAGGCCTTCGAGTGTCTGAGACCCGGAAGTCCATGCCAGTACCGAATATTTTCTCTTTGTGTCCAAGCTGATATGAACTGCTTGGCCGTTCCATAAGATATACCGCGCGGTTTCGGCCCTGTGAATTTTGTCTCCGCCCCCCTTTTGGCAAGGAGGTCTGCGGACTCATTACCCTCTAGGTCGGTGTGTCCAGGTATCCACAGTAGTGTAACCTTATTGTTTTGACCCAGTTTGGTCAGCGCATCCTTGCAATTCCAGACGATTTTCGAATTGCACCGGCTGGATTCAAGAGCCTTAAGAGCTGTTACTATCGGATAATTTTTAATTTTTAGTGTGCAGTGCCGATCAACCAGCGATCTAGCACACATCTCAATACAAATACCTCCGCTTGAAATATGGTTGCGAGAGTGCCCAGGCTAAAGGAAAACTCTGCCCTCGGCCTCTGTCCCTATATTCCAGCTCCAACACCGTCCTTGGTTTTGGAGCCGTCGGTGTACCAACAGATGCCAGCCCCGCGCACCAGGTACTCCGCAGCTCTTGTCAATATCATATTCGTGTTAAGTGACCACAAAACCCCTCCGAGTAAAAAAATTGGGCTTATATTAGGAGGATTTGTCGTAAAACTCCAGAAGACGACGTTTACACTATCTTAAGCTCACACCAGGGTTTTCACAGGCCCTTGTAAATATCACATTCGTATTCCGCGACCTCAAAAACCCCCGAGTAACAAAATTGGTCTGATAAAAAAAGGAATTGTCGTAAAACCCTAGAAGACGACGTTTACACCATCCTTAGCGCGCACCGGGTACTCCACAGGCCCTTGTCAATGTCATATTCCTACTCAGCCACCACAAAAACCCCCGAGTAAAGAAATTGGGCTGATTTTAGGAGAATGTGGTAAAATTTCAGAAGACGACGTTTACACCATTCCTAGCGCGCACCAGGTACTCCGCAGGCTCTTGTCAATATCATATTCGTGTTCAGTGACCACAAAACCCCCCCGAGTATAGAAATTGGGCTTATATTAGGAGAATTTGTCGTAAAACTCCAGAAGACGACGTTTACACCATCTTAAGCGCACACCAGGTATTTCACAGACCCTTGTTAATATCACATTCGTATTCAGCGACCTCGAAAACCCCCGAGTAACAAAATTGGGCTGATAAAAGAAGGAATTGAACCCCAGAAGACGACGTTTACACCATCCTTAGCGCGCACCAGATACTCCGCAATCCCTTGTCATTGTCATATTCGTGTTCAGCGATCTCGAAAACCACTCGAGTAACAAAATTGGGATGATATTAGAAGGAATTATCGCAAAACCCCAGAAGACGACTTTTACACCATCCTTAGAGCGCACCAGGTACTTTGCAGGCCCTTGTTATTATCATATTCATATTAAGCGACCTCGAAAACCCTCCAGTAACAAAATTGGGCTGATATTAGGAGGAATTGTCGCAAACTCCAGAAGTCGACATTTACATCATCCTTAGCGCACACCAGGCACTCCGTAGGCCCTTGCCAATTTCATATTCGTATTCAGCGACCTCAAAAACCCTCAAGTAACAAAACTACAAACTTTAAAATGCATTTCGAAAATACATTTTTCTAATGCACAAATGTAATTTTTCATTTTTCCTTAATTATATTTGTTCACAAAGTTTGTAGGCGTTCATACGAATAGAATGCAAAAAACGCATTCAAATCCATCTTACAGGTTACATAAATCCCTCGTCCATTACTTCGTTTCCTTGACTATTATTTTAAGGGAAAGTGACATAGGCCAAAAAAGTACATAAACATTTGTTTGTTTTTTTAAACTAAGTTGTATTATGTCTTTTCTTTCGGGGCGACGATATAAAAACTCAATTTAGTCACTAAAATATCCTACTCGTATTTATAATAAAAGTTTTATTATGGTTTTGCCTTTATTTGTCAAAGGGATGAAAACTTAATATCTCTCGCATACATCTTACAGTTTTAACCCCTGTTCCAACCGCACCCAACTAACTGCAGCTGTTCACCTGCTATCAGTCAAGGCATTCCGGAGAGGCAAAAGGCTTTTCGCCAAAGTCGGCGCAAACTATTTGATTACATCGCAAACAACGTCAGCGTAGCTTATAAATCTTACGGACCAGCCGCTATTTATTAACAGACGACGCGACGTATATATAGAGGTACCTAAAATCTGGCTATGAACTAGGAAGAGAACGCCGCGACGTATAATCTATAATTTTTATATATATTTAGAGGCAAAAAAACATTATAAAACAATATATAAAAACAAAACAAATTATCGCTCTTTTAAGGGAGTTATACAGAAAATCCCAGAAAGAACATTATTTTTTTTTTAAATCTTTGGAAAGCCCACAAAGGCTAAGGCCTAAGTACTAACGTACCGTGGGTGTCTTATGTGTGGTAAGAGGAAGCTTGTTCACACGGAACCAAATATTTGGAGACTGGGGGGGAAGGAAAAACTTCTTCGGGAGCAGGTTCCATAGTCTGGAATTCTAGGAATAAGAACGAAGAAAGCGGGAGGTTCGGGGCTCTCTAGTGAAATGTAAAAGGATGCATAAAAGTTGACTACGTGTTGCTCTGTTTGCCAAAGGAGGAATTTTAAATGGCCCATCTACAATAACTGAAGCCTAATAAAAAGGAAACAGACCCACAGCTAGGGAAGAAAGAAAGGGAAATTTTTTAAGGCTATCATTAATGACAAATTTTTAAAGGGGCAAAATATTGGGACCCAAAAAATTAAAAAAATTTTTGGGGCCCTTTGGGAAAAAAAAGAAAATACTTTTTTTTTAGGGAAAATTTTTTAAAGCTTTTTTTGGGCCTATTGGATTAATTTTTTCCCCAAAAAAAATAAAAAAATTAGCCCCTTTTGAAAAAGGCCGCTCTTTTTGGGGAAGCAAAAATGGTTTTTGCGCCAAAAATGCCCCTTTGAAAGGGAAAAAACAAAATTTGGGGCAATCAGAATTTTAAGAATTGCTGGTTCCTCCCCCGGTTTTTTATTAAAAGAAAATTGCGATCTGTTTGACTCAAAAATATCGGACATTTTATAGGAACAGGGCAACTGTTGGAAAGAGGAAGTTGGAGGATCGAATAGAATTTAACAAATTGTTTGGCAAATATTCGGCTTTTCCTTTAGAGGTGGAAATAATTTCATCCTCGAGATTAGGGGTGGAAAAAGAATTTGTTGAAAAAGTTTGACTAATGTTTTGGCAAAGGACCAGAAGGATTTACTGCCATTCGAGCAAGAAAAACTTTATAATTTATCCGATTGTTAATTAGCTTATAAATGATAATTTCAAGAAATAAAATGAAAATATTATTAATTATTGGTCGTGTTCTTGATTACTAATAGAAAACCTAATTGAAGCATATTTACATAATAATTGTCCCAAACTATTCCTGAATAAGTTAAGTTTGGAATTTAAGAGAATTTTATTAAAAATAAATATTTTGTGTTTATGGAATCCATAATTTCATAAAGAACTATTGTTTTTATATTTATTTTATATGGTATTATTTATTTTAAAAAGGAGTTATACAAAATATTTAGAAAGAACCTAAACTGATTTAAATGATAATTGTACATTAAAAAAATATGGAGCTTATATGAATTGTTAAAGATTTTCTTAATTACCTATGAAAACTTATTCGAAACATATTTACATATTAATTTTCCTAAACTTTTTTTAAATAAGTTTAGTTTCTAACACTATAAACATAAAATTAACATTTTGTGTTTATAGAACTTTATAATTTAAGAAAAAAATATCATTCTTAAATTATATTTTTATATGGTATTTGGTAGAATACATCTTTATACCACATAAAAAGGTATTTTTCTAAAATAATAAATACAAGTTGATACAATTAAAGATAAGGCAAATATCAATTTTTATTTAAATGCTATTTTTGGAAAACAAAATAATTTTTTAAAACCTAAATACAGATTCAGTCAAGCAAGGACTGATAAGCGCCATATTTGTGGCTTTTCTTATATTTAAGCAATCTTTTTTATTTTGCCCCTAAAGTCCTAAAAAAAGAAAATGATTTAAATTAAAATAAAAGAAATACGAAATAATATTTTTTTAACAGAACACCTTATCTGTTGGTTTGTTTTTAAAAGTCCCCTCATTTTTTCGATATACTTTTTAATAAAAAGATTTTCGTATATATTTTAAATAACAACATAATTAATTTAATTGAAATTAGGAAATGAAAACTTAAATAACAAAACTGACAATGGTAACAGTAAATACCTAAAATGCTAAATCACACAAAAAAAATTAAATGATTTCGAAACCCAGCTAATATACAAGGTGTTTCATAAGAAAGTATTAATTTTGGATCTTATCTTTTTTATTTTTATTTAAATTATTACCATATTTTTTTATATCCTGCAGAAAAACATACACAAGATGGCTATTTCACATGTGTTTTTTTTATACAATGAAAACCATAAATATTGCCCTGTTCAGTCCTTCTTGGATGACCCTATATGTGGCTTTCTATTATATGTTTATTCATTACCCGTAAAAAAATATTAAAAATTAGCGTATAAGTTAAAATGTCAGTAAGGTTTATGTAGGTTTTCTATTTTGGTTTTTTTGTATAAAATTATTTGAAATGTTACTTCTTGTTGCAGTCCTCTTACCAAGAAGTTTAAAATAATAAATATAACATATTTTCTAAATGGTTGCCAATATTATTAAAAAGGGTAAATTTCTAATTTTATATAATTTCATAAAAAAATACTTTATGTGTAAGACATTTATATGCTTTTTAATACATTATTACAAAAATAAAATATATTATTGTAATTTACGAAAGGTACATTTTACTTAAAATAGTGTCGCCTTTAATTTTTATAAAACTGCCTTTTTAATCATTTTAGTATCGTTACCAGACACTAGGTTTTTGCTTGTCAAAAGACATACGTTTTACTTTGCATCGCTTCGTTTTCAGTTAAAAAAAGTTATTTTTAATCCCTATTTTTAGTATACATATAACACGACCTAGAAAGATCTTTTGTGGATACCCTGCCTTAGTTAATCTCTTTAATTCTCAATTTTTTTTTATGGGAGATGTTTTCGGGGACAAGTTCCTTTAAATCTACGGTAATCAAAAATGCTCTTTCTAGATATTTTTGCCTTTGGCGTGTCAATTTCATGCATTACATAGTGTATGTTCTGTGGTTTCGCTCGATCTGTCACAAAACCTACAGCGTTCATTGTCAGTCTTACCCATCTTTTTAAAGTAACACTTCAGAGGGCCAGTGTCAGAAAGTTGGTGACCAAACTAAGTTCGTTTTTTTGAAGTTCTAATAGTTTTTTAGTATACTTAGGCGATTGTGAGATAAATCTCTTCGCTTGTCTTTGACCTAGAGATTTGTTCCAATAAGTATTTTTGCATCTTTTTCCATTTTCTGAGTTCTTCCAATATAACCTCCAATTGTGTCGCAGAAGGGGTCTGGTCCGTAAAACGAGGTCTGTGCGCCTGGCTAATTGGTAGGCAATTTCATTGCCTTCCACTCTTTCCATTCCCAGAGAAGCCTTAAAACAAAGCAGCATGAAGCTAAAGCCTTTAAGACGACTGTCCGATAGCACGTAGATATTTCCTCCCGTTAGGCCTTTTTAGGCACATTGCATAGATTTTTGGTTGGAAATTGGTGGGCGATTTTCCTAGAGGCTTTGCGAATCTTCACTTGTACTAAAAATGAAGCCATTTTGATAATATGTTTCTAAAGTTACCTCTTATGTTAAAAAAATTTAATTCAATTTAAAACGGCAAAGCAGTCCTCCAAAAAGTTTTCTTAGTATTTGAACCCTGCGCTTCTGCAGCGCCATTTCTAAATATATTTGGCGAATGCCTGAGAGCAAAGCCATTGGGAGGTATAAGAGCCCCCAATCTACAAGCAAATATATTTGCCATTGTAACTTGAGTGCCACAATCGCAGCGTATTTAAAGCCCTGCGCAGCATTGCCACACTTTAGTGATGTGTATCTAAAAATTCTAATATACTTACGTCGTTAAATTGTCTTACGCAGCTTGGCAAAGCGGCCTTCTGTAAAAAGGCTATTTATCTGGTCAAATTTCGGGCGCTTGACCTTTATGACATCATTAAATATAATAATATTTCGTACTATTTTATTTTTATTTCTAGCAAATCATTTGGGGAAGCCGCTGTCTTTCGCCTGTATATAACTTGCAGACTTCACCTGCCATTTGTCTAAAAATAATCTTGAAGCGGTTAAACAGTTTAGGCAGAGTCAGCCTGAGCTATTAAATTACATTGCAAACAACGTCAATGTAGCTTAGAAATCTTAAAGGACAGCCGCTGTATATGCATATTTGCTTTGTTATAATAGTTAGATACAGAGTTAATTTTACTGAGTTTATTAGGTCAATTTTATAAATATTATTCTTTTAGTTTTTTTGTTATTTACTGAAGATTAAATTTGCATAATAAAGCCTTTAAAAATTAGTAATATTTGAAGTAATAAAAAATAATTTATATTAAGTCACTTTAAAAAGATGTCATTTCTTTATTTTTAGTGGTCCATAAAAAAAGAGAGACACTTGGTAATTACGTTAAAAGTTAAATTTGTAGAATTTGACTTATTTATGTTACCCTTTTTCAAATGCACCAAAAATTATTATTAAAATCAATCACCTTAATTCTCAGCTTGGTTTAATAGAAAAGAAAACTAATAATTTTTAACCGACGTTAAAAACAGAAGGTTATTATTTCGACAGGTATGTATGTAATATTGTTGAACTGCGAAAACCTATGAAAATTTACCGAGCTTTTGAACAAATATACAAAAGAAACCCACATTAAACTGTTGTTCCCGTCTGGCTGACATTACGCAGACATAAATGGGGTAAGTTAGGGGTAGCAGTAATTTGTTTAACGTTCGTGCTGGCGTAACCGCGTTGTCTTAAACTTACCTTGAAATGCAATATCTGCATGTTTTGTTGCTTGGACAGCGTTGACGGAACGGGAGAATAAAATGGGTTAAACATCCGGAAACCCAGCACCAACGGTACATATTACTTGAGTTTAATACAAACCTTCGTGGGCTTTTATGAAGATAAATAAGAAGGTGTATGTATTTTTTTTCTTTAAGGTCAACAGGCTAATAAGCCATTTAGCCAGTCACAAAGTGTTACTTGAAAAAAAGGTGTGTGTATGTTTGTTCGTATGTTTTGTGCATGATTGTATAATTGTTTGTATTTATATTCGTATATATGTATCTTTGTCTATGCATTTCTTCAAAACTTACAGTCGCACTGTAAACATTATTTTTTAATTAACTTATATTTATTCTAAATTAGGGAATAGTGAAAATTTCATCAAAATCCTGTAAGTGTAACGATCCGACAGATTTATATGAGCTACGGGAGTGGTAAAAAATATCTTAAAATCTTGTTTCTAGTACAATTTAAAAATCAAAAGTTGTTTAGCAAATATCATATTTACCACGTTTTGAATATTTTATTTTTATTTTGTGTAAGTTTTATATCCAATGGCATCGCTGGTATGACCCTAATTTGTTTCGTACACTTTGTTTTCTTGTTTAATATATATATATATATATATATATATATATATATATATATATATATAATATATATATATATATATATATATAGTATATATTATTATATATATATATATAATATATATTTTATAAGATATATATATATATATTATATATTATATTTTATTTAAGTAAATAATAACATATTACATATAATATTTACTTAAAAAAGTTTTTATTTTGTTGTAGTTATTTATGATTGTATATTGTTTATTTATATTGTATATATGTAATATATTCTTCAAAAGCTTAGTCCATGAAACATTATTATCTATCAAAATATTTATAATTGCATAGTAATGAGTCGATTGTTAAAGAAAAATTTGATTTTTTTCCATAAAATTTCAATGTTATTAAAAAAACAAAAGATTTTTCGATTTTATAATAACTTAAAACATAAGAATAGGGAAATTTTAAAAAACCCTTGAAGAGGTGGAAAAGTCTTAATCCCAAAAATCTATTATTTATAATTTTTATTTAACGCTATCCCGGCTACATTTTGGTTGCGCTAGGGGGTGCTTTGCTATGATACGTCAACTAAATATTTTTTAAGGTATAAATATTAAATCAATTTCTTTTAATTAATATTCAAAACACTTTAAATAATTTTTTCACTTAAAGTTGATTTTTCAACAAGTTACACAATCGTTAATTAAGAAATTGTTTCAAATATCTCTTATTGTACATTAAAAAAAGTTAAAATAATTGTATTTTTTTTTTTCTTGTAAGTCCTTCTAATATATACGTACAAGATAAATTTAAAAGTTTAAAAAATGTTAATCCTTTGTTTATATAATTTTTTAACTTTAAAATATATACTCTGATTTTATTTTTGCCATAATTAGTATAAGATTTCGGGAGTTAAACTTTTTTGAAAAATCAATTTATTATATTAATAACAGATGATATTTTATTGAAAAAAAAATTTTAAAATACCTTTTTTTCTATATATTTTTCGATAGAAAACAACTTCTTATATAGACTATACTAAATTAAATGAATATTAATTTCTGCCATTTCAAACTTAAAATATTTTTTCAGATTGTTTTATTTTTTAAAATGAAAATGTGGCTTTTTTAATTATATAGCATGTAAAAATTATTACTTCCATTAAATTGTCCTTAGTCCAGCCGAAAAAAGTGTTTTTCCTGCGAAAAATAGTTAGAAGGCTTCAAAAAATGTGAGCGATAGCTCATTCGACCCGAGGTTGCAAATCTGAGAAAAGGGTTTCGAGGATTTTTTTGCCAATAAAAATTGCAATGGTTATTAACAAAAAACAAAAAAAGAGATTTTTTCGATTTTTGATAATAACTTAAAAACCATAAGAGATAGCGGAAATTTTAAAAAACACCCTTGAAGAGGTGGAAAAAGTCTTAACTCCCAAAAACTCTCTATTATTTATAATTTTTATTTAACGCTGAAAATGGGCCCCCGCGCTACATTTTTGGTTGCGCGCTCGGAGCGGTGCGTGCTTGGTGCGTACTCGATACGTCACACTAAATATTTTTTTAAGGTATAAAATATTAAATCAATTTCTTTTAATTAATATTCAAAACACTTTAAATAATTTATTTCTTTTAGCTTAAAGTTGATTTTTCAACAAGTTACACAATCGTTAATTAACGAAATTGTTTCGAAATATCGTCTTCATTGTACATTAAAAAAAAGTTAAAATAATTGTATTTTTTTTTGCTTCGTGAAGTCCTTCTAATATACATACGTAACAAGATAAATTTAAAAATGTTTAAAAAATGTTAATCCTTTGTTTATAATAATTTTTTAACTTTAAAATATTACTCTGATTTTTTATTTTTTGCCCATAATTAGTAAAGAGTTTCGGGAGTTAAGACTTTTTTTGGAAAAATCAAAAGGGCTTTTTTTTGTTAATAACAGATGCAATTTTTATTGACAGAAAAAATTCCTTAAAATGCCTTTTTCGAACCCTTCTAACTATTTTTCGCAGAAAACACACTTCTTGACTAGACTATACTGAAATTAAACTGAACATTAATTTCCTGCCCATTTCAAACTTAAAAAATATTTTTTTCAGATTGCTTTATTGTTTTAAGTGAGAAATGTGGGCTTGGCGACGATTTTAAGTTTTTCAATTTTTTGATTAAACAAGTTTGATACCAGGCAATTCCATCCTACTAAATTAAGTATCCTGGTACTTTATGACAGTGCATATTAACGTAGATTAATAAAACAAATTACGCAAAAATCCCTTTTATTAATAATGTATTTTCGAAAAAAAAATTGTGTTGGAAATCTCGTAGTGTTACTATATATTTGCACTAAATTCAGTTTAAAAGTGTAGTAGTTTTAGGAAACTACAATCATAATGTTTTATATGAAATTATAATGATTTGTGTTTCATTTATAAACTAAACTAAAGCTTAAACATCCTAATTTTATTTTTGTTGTTTCTGGAAATAATTTAGAAGGCCAACATTCCAAATCCTTCATTTGCTGGAAAATTTTGCCGCAGTATTTAGCATCCCAATTGTTCTAAAAAGTCCCTTTCGGTTTTCCCTTCATTTCTATTATTTGTTAAAGGGATGGAACACTAACTGTGGCTCCTTAATATCTTCCGGTTTTAACCCTTTTTCCTAACCGCACCCAAATAACTGCAGCTGCTCACCTGCCATCAGTCAAGGGGCCCTATAGGGCGGTGAAAGCCGTAGCGGTAACACAACGGTTTGATTACATCGCAAAAAGCCAGTGTGTATCTTATAAATTTGACGTTGCTGTGGACCTTCTCATAAATTAATTAACATGTATAGATGTTAAATAGTTAATAATAATATTTTAGGATCTGTATTGGAAATTACTTTCATCAATCTGTCAACCGAATAAACATTATTTTATTATTAAATGTACAGATTTATTCATTTTAAAGTAAACAGGGCTTTATATTTGAACTTCTCCGTACTTTTTTAAAAAACGAATATAGTCATTTCGTGTATTTTTTTCCGTAGAATTCAATAATCTAATCAGAAAAATTAAAAAAAAAAACAAAAGAGTTACAGCGCGAGTGACGAATTTTTTAAATGAAATACCCCGTATATTTTTATATCAATAGATAGAGATTTTCACGAGGAATTCGGTGATATAGGGGTTGCTGGGTTAATTTTTTGCGGTTCCTGCTGCAATTGTCTAAAAACTGCATGATACTATAAGGATAGTTTCACCTGAAAAAACCTGGCTGTCACAGGTTTTTTCAGGTGAAACTTATTGGTCAAAGTCAAGAGTTTTAAAAATACGTTAATTACTTTTTGGAGTAGTTTTATAATGAAGTCTTCATCAGAAGAAAGTCAAATTATATTATATGCTAAAAATGATATGATATATCTATTTCTAAATCAAGCAGCAAAATTACAATAGACGGAAAAAATTAAAATACAATACGAGGTAAAATATGGTGGTAATAAATACACTTATAACAAAAAATTATAATATCACTAATAATTTAAATGTTTTATTTGTCCCCTGTTATTTTCGAAACATGATCTATAACCCCTTCTTAGCCTTTCTAAGCTCGCCGATATTATTTGAGGTTCTTGGTTAAAACAATTAATTTTATTTACAATTTTTTCTCTCATTTCCTCCGTGTTTGTGTTTCCATTTTGGTAAACGACATTCTTTAAGATACTCCATAGAAGAGTGTCCGAAATTGTAATATCTGAACTATTAGGTGGCCATCTAATAGTCCAATACACTGATTGTATCGGCGATTGAGATACTGCCTAACTTGACGAACAGCATGTGGCGGCGCTCCGTCTTGTTGCCAAATTATCTTGCGATACATTTCAAGTGGCAATTCTTTTAAAATGTCCTGAATATAGTTATCAAAAAGATTGAGATATCTTTCTCCAGTTAAGGATCCCTTATAGAGTATTGGCCCGACAATTCTATTGTTAAGCACACCACACCAGACATGATGAGAAGACCTCCGTTGGTATTTAATCTCTTGAAATTTCCTGTGATTTTATCTTGCCCAGCTGTGCGTATTGCGTCGGTTAAACATTCCCGATGTAGTGAACGTAGATTAATTCGTCAAAGAATCGTTTGAAACAGGGTACGATCGTTATATTGTTTATTGATTAAAATTCGGAAAACAAATTGAAAGCGAAGTTCCTTTTAATCACGTGTTAAATGCTGCACTGGAAGAACGTGATATGGAAGATACCTAAAATATTTCAGTGTTTTCTGAACCATCGCATAGGTTACTCTTCTTCTTGCAGGGCCATACCTCAAGTCTCTAACTGCGTCAGCAATTGACTTCATGGGATACAAAGTAAAATAATTTAGAATAGCTCGATCCCGGTTTTTTCTCATTGTAGTCCTTTTTCTATTATGTAACGATTTTGTTTCTTCCAATAAGACCTTTAGTTTTAAAATCGTTTTTACTGATATATTTCGATGAAAATTTGCAATATATCTTCGTTGTGTTTCCCTGGTGTTTTCTCCACATTTTAATAGAGAGTTATAATTTGAAGCCGTTCTTCTGATGAAAACCTCATTATAAAACTACTTCAAATAGTAATAAACGTGTTTTTAAAATTCTTGACTTTGACAAGTAACACACAGACAAGACCTGTGGCAGCCAGGTTTTTTCAGGTGAAACTATGCTTATGGTATCATGCTGTTTTAAGATAATTGCAGCAGAACCGCAGGAAATAAACCCAGCAACTCCTATATCACCGAATTCCTCGTGAAAATCTCTATCTATTAAAAATATACGGGGTATTCCATTTAAAAAATACATCACTTGTGCTGTAACTCTTTTGTTTTTGTTTTAAATGTTTTTCTGATTAGGTTATTGAATTCTACGAAAAAAATGCACAAAATGGCTATATTCGTTTTTTTTTAAGTACAGGGAAGTTCAAAAATTAAGCCCTGTTTACTTTAAATTGAATAACCCTGTATTACGTAAACAAATAGGTTGCTTAAAAATTATGGTCAAGGCTATAAATAATTAACAACAATTTTCCCAAAAAATTTTGTATAATGTCTATTTCTATTTATTTATTTTACATGACAGTACTAATACACCAGTAATTTTTTATCTTTAATTTCATAAATAAAGCCTTAAAAGAAAATTAAATTTTTGAAAATTAGGAAATTCTTTATTTATAAAATTAAAAAAAAAAAAAAAAAATAAGTGGTAAAGCAGTACTGTTATGGAGAATAAAAAAAAATTAGAATCGACAATGTACAGGAAGTATTGAATTTTTTTTTTAATTTAACAAGGAATGGTGGATCATAAAGCTATTGATTGTGTTATAATAAATGGCAAGTCATAATATTACAGTAATTTGGGATAGTGGACAAATAATATGAACTATTTTATTTTAAAAAACGTATTTATACTTTTTTGTTATGAAGGACCTACTAAACTTTTTTTGTATTGACCTAAATTACGGAAAATTATATTAAAGTAATATTTTTGAAGATTATGTAATATGACACTACAAACATTTTAAACTTTTAAATGCATTTTACCAGGACTTTCTATTTAATACTTCTAAACGGACCAAATTAATAATTGAGGACATAATGATACCACTTTGTCAGTAGCAGCAAACATGGGGCGGGCCATCGGGCCATGTACTTGAGAATACAAATAGACACAGGGGACAAATTGTGGGAACTACGCCCCAAGAGTATTGATTTACAAAACTGACATGGTTATATAAACACACTAATTTTTATGTAAGTCAATAAAATTGGTTATAAAAACTACCACTCTTTACCAATTTTGTATTTAATCTTACTTTAAAATATATTGTATTATATTAAACTTGATCCCATACTATAAAAACTTACTATTTATTATAATACGAATAAAAGTTTTATGATCTTCCGTTGTTTGTCGTATTATTTTTTTCATACACTTAAACATTTTTTTATCTTAAAATAGTTCACATAGGCTTAAAGTCAAAGTACTAACGTACGAAAATGTAAAATATATTGTTAAGCGTATTTTCAACTTTAAAAGCTACACAGCAAAATAATTATAAAGTGGTTTACGTCGCCCTCCTTTGCCTTATTTTTTGTTTTCGTAGGTGTCCTATTACCCAAACTGACAAAACCAGTTACATACATTTGTTGTTTCCTTCGTTTTATGGAAAACTTATACGTAAAATGACACCAATAAAAAAACTCTTTTTAAAGAAAATTGCAGATATATAAACAACAACACAATTAATTAGTTCTTTAACCGTAAACTATTGAATAGTGAAAACAATTAAACAATTGTAATAATTTGTTTTAAAATTCTGTTTCTGTATATCACCGTAGTCTGCGTAATAAACGTAAGCTCCTATAATAGAATAATAAAAATAATTTAAAAAAACTTTACACATTTACAAATGTTGGTGAAATCATTTAAATAGGTTTATTAAACATTTCTTTCAGTACAAATACTGTATTACCCCAGGCAAAGCCTGGTAAACCGTCTACTTTTTAATGAAAACATTCTCACTTATTGCTTTTAATATTTTCGACAAAGCAAAATCAAAACAAAGTTAAAACAATCTTTATTATAAAATTTACCGGTTAATTTTCAAAAAAAATTTCACATTCCGACTTGCCACTAAATATGTTGGCTATGAAGGAAATTTGCTTTAATAAGAAGAACGATTAGGAATTTTCCAAACTATTTTCCGGCGGCTATAAAAGCCGGAAAAATCCGGTAGGACATCCGAAAAGCCTAATACCCGGAAGACATGAAAAGCGTGCATTTTCTCAGTTGGCCCTAATGATTAGAACACCTGTTGTTGCCTACCTAGTTCAGTTTATATTAAATTATGTGGCATTTCCGGTCGCGTGACATCCGGCCGTAACGTTCTATTCCCGACGCGGTGCAGTTTACCCAACAATTAGCGTCGATTTCAATCTTTTTATGAGCTCGTGTTATATGACAGAAAGGTGTTGAATTGATTTATTTACCGTAATGCTAAATGGCACCTTTCCTAACTTTTATGTCCCGCTTTATAATTTCAAGTAAAAGATAGTAATTAAACCTTTAGTAACACGCAAGCTTTTATTTCAAGTATCACATAACCTCTTTATTTAAATTAAACATTACAGAAGCATTTTAATATTTCTTTTATAGAATGCTTGAAAAGTAGGTTCACGAGAAAAATTGTTATATTTGTCATTTTCCGACAAATTTAATCAATTAATTAATCAAAATATGCTTTATTGTCTTTAAAAAATATACATTTTCATAAACAAAGCGTCTTGGGGAATAAAAAATTTCTATATGGTATATAAATTAAGAAATATTTATGTATAAATAAGTAATAATCAAGAGATAATATTATAAAAAAAAATAAAGTTATACAATTAATTAAGAATTTACAGTATAATATATAAAAAGTATAATACATTTAACATGACTATCACAAACAGAAATTCCAACATAATTAATTTTTACACAAATTATCAATACATTTGGAATTATCAGTGTAGGTGTCTCTGACAAAATGCAGTGGATAAATCCGTATCCATTTATTAGTAAAGTTTTGAGTTAAATAACCATTTTGGATTTACATTTTTTTTTTCATTTGGTGTAAACATTCTTAAGTAAGCTATATTTTTATTTTTTTTTGTATCTTTTAGAGTTTTTAAATAAAATATTTAATTATAATTGTCTAACTTAAAACAATAATATTGTCTTAAATAAATAAAACTTTGCGCTTAGTTTCAACATCTCTTATCTTAATAACACAAAAATCTTGGACTTTTATTGTCTTTATTTGTTATTTGTTACACAACGTTTCGTTAGTGATGTATGTCCAACCGTTTTCAAGTGGTGAGTTATCACTTAAAAACTGTTGGAGTTATATCACTAACGAAAGGTTGTGTATCAAATAACAAATAAAGACAATGTCTAACACTTTCAATTTGTTATCTTCATCATAGGTGTCTTATATCTATAATGTAGATGTTGGGCGCAAAGCCCGAAAACGGCCAATGGCATTTTGCCAATGTCCGAAATATCGTTTTCCGGCCGTAGACCAGAACGCGCAACTTAACAAATACTCAAACAGATTTTGTAGGTACGCCCATCTTAGACGCTGCACCAAACTAATTTAGTGCCATAAATGTTTACTTATAGGCCATCTGTGTAAGTTTAAGATAATTTTATTTTATTTTTAAGCTCATTCTTCTTAAAGAGATCTTTGAAAATGGTCGGGAGACCGAAACACGTGTCAGATCAATCTGAATAAAAAAATTTGTGAAACTTTACACCGAATGTTTTATTTTAAATTAAATTTGTTACAATGTTTCACCTAGAGCCCACCGCAAATTCAATAGAAATTGTTGTATTAATTATTTTTGTATTATAATAATTTTTATTTTATTTAAACAGTGGGTACATTTTCTATTTTTGGCGATCGTTTTTTTATAACTAATATAAACGTATACAACATAATTTATTAATAGCTGTTGTTATTGCATGATTTTCTATTAATCAACGATTATAAGATAGACAACTAAATATACACGAAACAAAAACTGAAACTATTTTAGAGGTAACGTTTTCTTGGAAGTGTTGGACAATGTTATGGTTTCAATAACACTAAAATCTTGGACTTGCATTGTCTTTAATTGTTAATTGTTACACAACGTTTCGGTTAGTGATGTATCTGCAAATGATAAACAATATCACTTGAAAACGGTTGGAGATATTGGGTTAAGTATGAAAGATCTATATTTAAATGGTTTGATCTACTTTAACCAGATAATAAGTTTCATGTACATAAATAAAAGATAGAGATATTCTTGATCCTATAAAAATTTGTAATTTTTTTTAAACTATGTTCTTTTTAAAATAAATAAAGAAAATGCAAAAGGCTTAGTAATAGCACAGCTCTTATGGCCAATTAGTCATCAACAGAAAGTTTTGACAAACTATTCTTGTTCAATGCGTTACATTTAAACCTATTTTTAAAAAAAATTAGCTCCTATATATTTGTTAAAATTATGTTCTAATTAATAAAGGCAACTATATACAGGGTGTCCCAGAACTTGTGGGCAATCTCTCGGAATCTAATAGAAAACCTAAAAATATTATGACAAGTTCCCATAATTTTTTTCTATGACCCTTCCTACGAATATTAAGGTGCAAAGTCCTGAAACGTTTTGTTAATAATTTGAACGCTAATTTAATTTTTTTAATATGATGGTCTAGATAATATTCTTAAATGAACCCAATAATCATATTTGGCTTATTTAGTTTGCCAGGACGGATAGCTTTAACACAATAATAGCAATTTTTTTAACACCCTGTATGATAAAGGCTTGACAATATTATTTTTGGATAGCTTTAACCTTATACTAAAAAAAAGGTATTCCTGATTGACATCGATAAAATCAACTGTTTACGAGAAATAAAATATCATAGTTTGTAATTTTTTTTACATTATACAGGGTGTTTTCTAATTTTACGTCAATATTTAGGAAAACAATTTCTGGGTCCATTTTAAGAAGAAAACTCCATGTGAACGTATGTCCTAAATGTCTTAACTTTTGAGATACAGGGTTGTAAAATTTTCAAAAATAAATCATTTATAATTAATATCTGTTATACCAATTTAGATATTTTAATCAAATTTTGGCATACATGTACGATGTATCACGAAGCATTTTTTAGTGTACCACATTTTTTTTATTTGCAAAAATGGGCAGGTCAAATTCTGTACGAACGCCACTGGTGGAAATAAAAAAAATGTGGTACACTAAAAACTGCTTCTTGATACATAGTACATGTATGCCAAATTTCATTAAAATATCTAAAGTAATATTACAGATATTAATAATAAATGATTTATTTTTAAAATTTTACCACCCTGTATCTCAAAAGTTGAGACGTTTAGGACATACGTTACATGAAGTTTTCTTCTTAAAATGGACCCAAGAATTGTTTCCCTAAATATTGACGTACAATGAGAGAACACCCTGTATAATGTAAAAAAAATTACCAACTATGATATTTTATTGCTGATTTTATCGATATCAATCAAGAATACCTTTTTTTTAATTTAAGGTTAAAGCTTTTTAAAAATAATATTATTGAGCCTTTATCCTACAGGGTGTTAAAATTGCTATTATTGTGTCAGAGCTAGTCCGTCCCTGGCAAACTAAATAAGCCAAATATGATTTATTGGGTTCATTTTAAGAAAACTTATCTAGTAACCATCATACTAAAAAAATATTAAATTAGGCCTAGCATTTTAAAAGTAACTTAAACAAAAACGATTTTCAGGGGCATCCGTTATGCACCTGTATCTCCGTAGGGGAGGGTCATAGGAAAAAAGTTTATGGGAACTTGTCATAATATTTTTAGCTTTTCTATTAGATTCCGAGAGATTGTCCACATATTCTGGGACACCCTGTATAATACTAGATCAGGCCGCTTAAATCTACAGGTATTTCTTTTTTTTCGATAAAACTTATTTTTTATAAATAACACAGGAAAGAAAAATGGATCACTGCAGGATTGCCTGGCAAAATTTAGCTGCAACTTCTTATTAAATATACCGGGGGAACTAAGTGAATGACTCACCCTTCTATTTTTTTCTGCACTTTTTAAGATTTAAAAAAAAATAAAGCTTGGAAATATTAATTAACTTTCAATTTGGACATGAGAAATCCTATGTCTAATGGTACCCCATATGTCAAATTTTCAAAGCTTTGATTTTTTTTTAAATTTTAGTTATCAAAATTTGACAAATTAGGTACCGTTAGATGCAAACTGTTATCAGGAATCCAAAAATATAATAATATACAGGGTGACTCATTGAAAAACTGAAATTTAAGGCTCTTTTTGGTGAAACCGGGAGTAACCGAAAGTCACATGGTTTGTCAAACACTCATATTTGACCGTTTTTTACTTGAAAGAGAGTGAGACTTGCTTGCACCAGCATGTGTCATTTATTAAATTTAAGTTTTATCAAAAAAAAAAAAAAAATACCTGCAGATTTAAGCGCTGGCCCTTAGACTAACCGGTTGTTTAGGACAAGTCTCCGAAGGAAAAAAAAATGTTTTTAAAAGTTTATTAAAGCTTAAACCTTTAGATCCTTAAAGGTATAGTTAATCTACGTTTTGTTATTATATTTTAATAACATTTTACAATGTTTACTAAAATACAATATACTTTAAAAATCTTCTCATATTTTTATTTCATTTTTTAAATGTTTAATGCTTCTTTCGGATTTTCTTCTTACTCAGCAAATAAACTTTAATAAAACTGTTTACGTTGTGCTTCTACATTTATTTGTTTAGGGGACTTATTTGTCGATGCTGGCAAAAACAGGAGTTGTCTCAATTGGGACAAAAAGGAACTCGACAAAAGAAAAATATTTTTAAATCAACAAAATATGTTACACCAGATTCGTGCATATGCCGTGACTATACTTTAACGATTAATAAATTAAGGACAAACATATATAATTTTTTGTTAAAAATATTAGATACATAAGATTTAAAACTACATTGCCTCCACCATTTAATCTAGAAATACTTTTTACTGGGTTTCCAAAAAAATTACCTAGGAAAAAAGGGTATATAATTTTGGAAAATTTTAATTTTTAACTATGAATGTTAAGCAACTAACTGCTACTTCGGTAAAAACTAAATTTTTTTACGTTTGAAGATAATCCTAGAGCAAAATAAAAAAAAAACAATGAATTTATATCTAAAGAATTTTTAATCAAACATCCACTTTGCTGGCATATTTTTGGGACAAGATTACCAATGCAAAGTGCGAATAAATTTATAAAATAGCTTTCTGTATTGCAAAATATAAAAATTTTGATCCTATACTTATATTTACTTCCATTTTACGCACTAAAGTAACGAATTAAAAAAGTAAATTTAACATTATTTTTTTTAATTCTTTCTTATTTTTCAAAAACCTAAATCTAAACTTAATATTAGATACAACGTTTTAAAAGGTATTTGAATAATTGCTCCTAATTAAAAAAAATAATGGTTTTATTAAAATCTTAACAAAACCATGTAAAAAAAATAGTTTCCCACTCATTTTAAATTTTATTTTAAACATTAAAAAAAATAAGCAAACAGCTATATTAAAAACAATAGCTTAAATACTAACTAAAACTATATAGTTTTATACTTTTTTTTATTTGGATGTAAGTTGGTAAAGTCATAATATTTTATTTTGTTTGTTATTTTTTTTATGTCTAACAGTTTGTTGGTATGATAAATGTTCAATAGTATATTAAAGTATAAGCGGGTATTAAGGTCTTTAAAACACGCGCAGTTCTTCGAACACGACAGCGTAGCCGAGTTCTCGAAATAAAGCAAGTGTTTTAAAGACCAGTTATCCACAAATACTTTACGCTATTTTTTTATTAGTAATATTTATCATACCTATTAGTAATATTTTGTTTGAGGTTATAAAGTATTTATGTCAGATCAGATTTTTTTTTTTAAAAGGCTGGACACGTGCCAAATTTAGGGTTTTTTGGAAGTTGGTTTCTCTAAAAACGTGGGTTTAATAAAAAAATTTTTAAAAAAATGGAAGTCAGGATGTTTTAAAAAATTGAAACTTAAAAATTTTTTAATTTTTAAAATTTATTTTTTAAAAACCCTTTTTTTTCTTTTAAAAATTAAAATTAATAAAAAAATATTCTTATTTAAAAACTTTTTATAAAGGTTTTGGGACGTTTATAAATATTTTTTTTTTGCAATTTAAATTTTTAAAATAATTTTAATTTTTAAAAAACCCAAATTTTTTTTTATGTTTGTAAAATTTTTTGGGCGTATTGTAAAATCTTTTAAAAAAAAATAGTTTTAAAAATTTTTTATTTTTTTAAAAAATTTTTTTTGATTTTTTAAAAAATTAAAAATTTTTTTTTAAAAATTCTAGGGAAAAATTCTTTTAAAAAACCAAATTGAAAACGAAAGAGATTTTAAAATAATTACCAAAAAAATCATATATTTTTTTGGGCGGTACCGGAATTTATCTGAAAAATAGTTTATCTCTCAACTTTTGGCGTTTTTTGTGTAAGTATGTATACGTTAAATGACAAAATCACTATTATTACCCAAGATAAAACTTTTTTAGCTTTTTATTTACATATTTTGTGTTTTAAAAAATATTTTTTATTAATCAAAGACACGTCATAAGTTTCACAGTGATAAAAAAATAATAATGTAACAATTTTTAATTGTGTAAGGGATTAATATATAAAGTTAATTGTTTTAAAAATACCTTTTTAAAATTAAATATATGTAAAATGGTTAAAATTTGTACACCACTTTAAAGGAAAGTATTTTATTAAAAATATATTTTACATTTTTAAAATGAGAATGTTTATTACTATTTTTCTTACTGACTCAGCAAATAAGATATAATAAAACCCTTGTCGGCGTGCACAACATTTATTTCTTGTTTGTTCAGGTGTCTTATTACCGAGGCTGACAAAAACAGTAGCAGACAATTGTTCCTTTGACTGACAGAAAAATAAATACAACAAAAAATAAACAACTCGGGTTTTCACGTAACAACTATATTTGCAGCGGAATTTTGTCCATACCACCGCTGCATATTTAAATGGAATCAATCAACAGCAGAAATTTTTCCGGAACGATACAATGTCCTTTACTTTTAAAACGACGGTTTAAAAATTCAATAGATTATTTTAGTACTTTTAAATTGTCTAAAAATTAAATAAAATTCATACTATAACAACCGTGCAAAATAAAGTACAATAAAAATTTTAAAAATTTACAGCAATATAGGAAGGAAGTTTTTACATTTTAACAAAGCATTAAATAAATTTACATTTATTTTTATTATAATCCAATATATAAAGGTTTAATTAAAATGATATATCTTTACTTGTAAATAATAGAGAACATATTTTTTTATATTTCATGAAACTTATTTTTTTTTGTAGCTTAAAAGGTAACTATTTACAAATAAAAAATGTTGTAAATTTATTATAAAAAAATAGTCCTCCTTTATTAAAAAGAGGTATAAATATTAATCATTATTAATAAAATCTTTTGCTTTCAGTTAAACTGAGAGTCGACATGTTATAAAAAACAAGACTGGGTAAATGCAGCTGTATTTTTCATCCTAAACCATTAACGTGTATTGACTCGGCTTTTACTTAGTTAAAATCCATTATAGCAAAGTAAATTGTAACTGAATAAATGCCAACTATTAATATTTTAAATTATTTTATGAAGCTTTGGATGACTATGCATCTACAAGCGCTCAAAAATTGGCTCATAGCAAGCTTCAGGCCTCTTTTTGCTGTCACGTAAAGACGGATTCAAATACTATAATGCTTCTTCAGTTCGCGCTTTATTTTTTTTTGTTTTAAACGTGACTATAAGAAATAGACGTGCCCTCCTTCACAAGTTATCTTGTAGCGAATGCCAAGCCCTATTTTACAATCAAAGAATGATAGATTTTGATTCTACGGTAAATTTGGTAAATTTTACATAAAAGTGTTTTTAAAAAACGAACGCCATATTTTAGGAGGTGATTCCTCATTGAAAAATTAAAAAAAAATCTCAAATATGGGTTTAAAAATGCTTAGTTTATAAGTTACAAGAAGGGGACTGGAGCGGGCGTGTACAGTGCAATGAGGAATTTACAATTCTCTATTCCACTAGGAACTTACAGCTCTGTATTTCAAACGAAAATATATGCGTTACAGCACTGTGCAAAAGAAAATAACAGGAGGGCTTAAAAGAATCTGCATAATAACAGACAGCCATGCGTTACTGGGGGCACAAGACAACCCCAAGGTAACGTCCAAGCTGACATGGGAATGCCAAAAAGAACTGGATGTCCTGGGAGAACGCAACAGAGTAACTCTCTTGTAGGTACCAGAACACTCGGGAATAGAAGGCAACAAAAAAGCGGATGAGCTTGCAAGACAGAGATCATCCACACCATACTTTGGACCAGAGCCTGTCCTGGAGTGACCAAAACCACAGCACGAGGGCAAACCAGGGAAAACCTCAGTAAAATTAGACATTATTGAAAAATCACTAGAAGAAAAGAAAGTGTGTTCAGCCATCTTTCTAGACATGGCATAGGCATTTGACAAAGTGTGGCATGAGGGTTTAATTCATAAACTGAAAACTTTTCTGCCAAAACAATATTCGCAAATCTTGCAGTCCTATATATCAGAAAGATATTTTAGAATTAAACAGGAGGATACTTATTCAAACCTAAGAGAAATTAGAGCAGGAGTCCCTCAAGGAAGTGTATTAGGTCCGGTCCTGTACCTACTATACACGTGTGACATACCAATACCAGATAATGATACCATTGCTACTTTTGCAGACGACACTGCTATTTTAGCTGTAGGATACACTATTGAAGAAGCAACTTACAAACTTCAAACATCAGTTAACCAAATTTATAGATGGACTGACAGATGGAAAATTAGGTTAAATGAAAATAAATCAGTTCACGTCAATTTTACCAATAAAAAAACACAAAATATTCCAGTTAGAATTAATAACACACAGGTGCCTTATGCAACCACAGCAAAGTACTGAGGTATAACTTTAGATGCTAAACTACGCTGGAAAGCACATGTTAAGAAAAAAAGGGAAGAACTTGGTATAAAATACAAGAAAATATATTGGCTGATAGGAAGAAACTCCAGTTTGTCTTTACACAATAAGCTTCTACTGTATAAGCAAATAATAAGACCTGTTTGGTCCTATGGTTGCCAACTCTGGGGCTGTACCAAAACAAGCAACATCGAAATAATCCAGAGATTCCAAAATAAAGTACTAAGGAACATCGTAGATGCTCCTTGGCACGTGAGGAATAGTGACCTCCATCGGGACCTGGACATGAAAACTGTGGAAAAGATAATCAAGAATGTAGCAGAACGTCATGAACACCGACTTCATAATCATGTGAATATCGAGGCCATCCAGCTCCTTGATAACACCGACCTAGTAAGAAGACTTAAGCGGAAGAAGCCCTTTGAGTTGGTTTAAGTGTTTTAGTGAAAAGCAGAGCATAGTGCTTGTGCGTGTACTGCATATTATGTTAAGTGCGTTATTTTAATTAAAAAAAAATAAGAGACATCGTAGGGTAAGCTCTTAATTTTAAGGACATTAGTAATTTAGGTTAGAGACAAATTGCTTATTGATCAACTCTGACCAGATTGTAATATTAAGAAGTACGTAGAGTGCTTTTTATAAAAAAAAAATTAGACATGGAAAAAGCTTCATAAGGGGCCCATCCAAAATAACGAAGAAAGAACTATTTAGACAAAGTAGGAAAAGACCTTGCATAACAGAAAGGTTACTAACAGGGCATGATAACCTAAGAGGACACCTACACAAGATAGGCTCATACAATGGAGACTTAAGTTGCAGAATGTCCGAGGGGGAAGAAACAGCCTACCATAGTGCAGGTACACATGAGCTTAAAAGTAATCGGGACGCAAAGATTGATTTCAATCTCGATAGGCAGAAATACGTTAGGAGTAATGGGGCAATGCACATGCGATAGCGATAGCTATTCGATAATCTGGGCCTATCTTGATAGGTATCGCGGCGGGACGCCAAGATTGATTTCAATCGCGATAAGCAGAAATATGTTGGGAGTAATGGGGCAATGCACATGAGATAGCGATAGCTATCAGATAGTCTCGGCCTATCCGATAGCTATCCTGATGGATATCGCGGCTGACGCCGGTTTCTGCCCCTATCTATCGTCAATTCAAAAAAACCCGATGTCGATTCTGCTGAATGTGATTTCAGTACGGCCTCGAAAGTAAGATTGTTATATCTTACTGCAAGGCAACGATGTTTGTCTTTTAAGTAGACACTTGGTTTCTCTGTTGTTCGCTAAACACTCGTTGCAACCATATTGACAAGTCCTGTAAGGCAGGCGAAACGCATCTAGGGAAAGAATACCGAATTTCAAGACTAGATTAGTTGTGGTAGGGTTATAGAAAACACAGCCCCACAAAAAAAATGGTTGAAGGTCCGAAAGACCTGACCATGGTATCTATATGTTTTTGGGGTTGCTGAATCCAAATTCGGTGTCATCAGGTCAGGGTCAAGCACATGTTAAGGACAAATCTTCAAAAAGAATCGCAACCAAATTTAAAGAGTGTACCTTATGTATTTGAGGGCGCTGAATACGAATCCGTGGTCAGTCACATCAAATTTGGTTGCGATTTGACCTTAAAATGCCCTTAACCCTGACCTGATGGGGCCAAACTAATTCGGATTTATCGACCTTAAAACCATAAAGGTCTTTCAGACCTTTCATTCTTTTAGTTGGGCATTTCAAGGTCAAATCGCAACCAAATTGGATGGGGTCAAACTGACAACGGATTCGTATTAAGCGACCTGTAATATATAAGTATACACTGTTTAAATTTGGTTGCGAGTAATTTTGCACATTTGACCTTGAAATGCCTTTGACTCTGAACTGATGGGGTCAAACTGATCTTACATATAATAAACATTTTTTGTTTTTCTTCCTGCCTCCCGCCCCCAAAAGTTGCTATTTCTTCACGGCTATTTAAGAAAATATTTAAAATTTGTTTGGAGATTTGGATTCAGGAGGGTCAAAATAAAAACAGTTTAAAAATCTGAAAAATGACAAGAGGCCTAAATTTAAGAGCCGAAGATTCGTGTTTATATCATTTTAAAGAGAACAAGAATATAATGAAAGAAATTAAAAAATGTGCCGAATTTGGCAAACGACCGAATTATTAATTTCCGGAAAATTTTAACCTCGGTTATCGTTGGGTTTAGGATAAAATGATACATATCCAATTTTGTAGAGAAAAAAAATAATTTTCAACAAATTAAAAAAAAAATCGCAAAAATAGACTTTTGATATATTTTTTTAATTACTAAGCTAGATCTTTATTCACTTCAAATTCAGTTAGCCCGGGTCAGAAATCTTATATACTAATATTTTGAACCAGATCGAATAATAACGAAAAAATTTTTTTTTAAATCGTCGATAACTTAAAAGTTTGTTTATATTTCAAAGTTTGCAAAAACATGTTTTTGGATTTCCAGACAAAATTAGAAAATAAAAGAAATACAATAAAAAGAGTGCGTAATATTTTATTTACATTAAACTATCCATTTTTAGGTACAGGGTGTCCTAAATTCGAGACTCATCAATCTCGGAAACTTAAAGAGATACAAGGTCGGTTTAATAAAGACAAAGTTGCGCAATTTAATGCTGATCAAAATGCCACCGTTAAAGTTTAAATATTTCGAATACTTCCGAACACTTTTGAAAAGACCGAATATTCGCCATTGCACTTTTATTGTTTTATTACTTCAGTTCATTGTATGTAACAAAATAAATTTTACATCCCTTATGCTACTTTTTCTGTTCCACAAGACAGTGTTATTATATTTACACCGTTTCGTCTTTGTGCTGCCATCATCAACTTTGTTTTTTTAAATAGGGCCCTGGATTTTTTTACGGATTTTTAGAGCTCTAAGGTTTTAAAACTAATGATTTATCGCACTTATTCGAAAAATTTTAATAAAATAAAAATAAAATCGCGAATATTCGTTTTTTTTCCAAAAGTCGTCGAAACTATTTAAAAATTTTAAACTTTTAAGGTGGCAATTTGATCAGCATCAAATTGCGCAACTTTGCCTTCATTTAACCTACCTCGTTTCTCTTCAAGTTTCCGAGAAACCAATGATGAGGTTCAAATTTGGGACACCCTGTACATGATTTATATTTATAGATGGGCTTTATAATTTAATTATTTTCTATTATATATATATATATATATATATATATATATATATATATATATATATATATATATATATATATATATATATATATATATATATATATATATATATATACATCTTGCCAAGTTACCTGTGCAACTTCACTTTCAAAATAGTTTGTATATCTATTTCCAATTGCAATTACAACATGAAACAATTCTTATAGGTATAAAAAAGTTAGGATTGAAATAACGCGGCTTCCCTATCTCATGTGCACTGAAACTTCGATAGGTATCAAAGAGATTAGATTGAAAACAATCTTTGCGTCCCGATTACTTTTAAGCTCATGTGTACCTGCACATATCCTGTGCGAATGTAAAGCATTGAATCACAAAAGAGAGGCATGATTTGGGCAACCGGAAATGAGCCCACAAGAATATATCAACCCACCAGTCTCAGGGTTTTACAGACTTGTAAAAGGAACAAGACTAATGGGAGGATTGGTATAAAAGATAATGGGAGATTAGGCACAAAAAATCCCAAGAGGCTGCGCTGCCTCCAGTAGTAAATCAAGAAGGATACCAAAGAAGAAGAAGAAGTTACTGGTTGTAAACCTTTTAAGAACATTGTAATTTTGTATCTGCACGCAAGTACGAATCATCAAACCGGCAGGTTCCAAGCGTTAATCGATAGATCGCTATTTTTTGTAGCGGAAAACAGGTACTTTTTTGAATCTTTAATAGAAATATTATTTTATTAGTAAAAATTGAAAATCGCGAGTGATCGTTATTCCGCGCATTTACTATTTTCTCCGGCGTGTTTTTTCTATATTCTTTATTTACCAGCATCCCACCGCTACCCGGTACCTGCATTGTTTGTTTGTTTACATGATAAACGTTTGTGAATACTTCGTTTTTATTTACGAATCGTATTTTTAAATAATTAAATATAACACAGTAAAGGAGGTAAAATCACGAAACGCAAATTTCGGGCAAAGAGCAGGTACTTGAAGTAACTTGTATTATGTTAAGAAAGGTGTCCAGTATTGAATTAAACAACTTCCAATACTGGGAAAAAAGTTGGCGGCGGGGAAAGGGGGAAGGTCATTTAATGGGGGAGAGGAAAACAAAAATTACTTACCCAATCGATAAATTATCGTTTTTTATCATAAAAACATAAAATACAACTTTTCATAAAAATGAACCCCTTCCAAGTCACAGCTCAAGGAAAATTGTGATTTTTGCCAAAAAAATTTTACATTGTTTAAAGTTTTTCCAAGTTAACCGAAAATGTGGCAGTATTACAAAAAAGATTATATGATACTAATATGAAGTATTTTAGTTGACAAATAAAACGATTTTTTTTTGTACGATGAGTATGAAAGGAGATATGGCCTGGCAAAAATAGTTGCTTAACGAAAAATAAAGAGACCGAATCGTTCTGGCGTAAATATATGAAAAAATATTACTTCCACAAAAAAAAATATAATTTTGCAAGAAGACAAAATTGGAAAAAATTTTGAGACCAACCAGAACCGTTTAAAATAAGCAGAAAAAAAGTTATGGGCAAAATAAACTTTTTTCAAATTTTTTTCATGCTAATTTTTAGCGCCATCTGGACTGTGTTGCTTAAAAAAATAATCCTTTAGTAAAAACTCAGAACACATGTCCCCCCATGGATAATTATTTTTTATGTTTTGGACTGATAAATGAGGGTCAAATCTTGTTTTTTGTAAGACATTTTCAGTTTTTGGCCAGAGCTGTTTTTATCTTAATTTTTTTTTCAATCTTCTATATGTAATAAGATTTGGCCGTTTAAAAGTGCATATTTTATGTTTGCAACGGTCAATGTTTTTTTTTCGGGTGAAATTATAAAAAAAAAGGTCAATCCAATTGAAATTTGCCATCACCTGACATTTCGGGGATAACCTTAGCTTTAAAATGATTCATTGAAAAAAAAAATTACTGCCAAAAATTCTATTTTTTCCGCAATTAAAAATATTTTTTTTGTTTTTATTTAATTAAGGGGTAGTTTTCCCGGGGATGGGGGGAGGTTAATAATTTCTTTTTACTGAAAATACTGTTAGTTTGTCGGGTCTAAAACGAAAAGTTGCAACAAAAAAAAATGTTTTTTTCGTTTTTTTTTTAAATTTAGGGGTACTTTTTACCCCCTGGGGAAGGGGGAGGGGGAGGGAAAATGAATATCATAATAGTCAAAATACGATAAAATATTTTCAAAAAATTGATTAAAAAACCAAAAAATAATCTGAGGTCCTGTTTTTTGTACTCTTTTTTATTATGAGGGTAGTTTTAACCCCCTATTATAAGCCCTCTTATCTTAATCTTAATTTTAGTGCATAATAAAAAAAATCTTTTTAATTATTCTGAAAAAATGGCATTTATTTGACAATCTGAGCTTTACTTCCAAAATATTTCAAAAACCCCTAAAAAAGGCTAGTTTTTACTGTTATAAGGGTGTTATAGAAATTTTTGACATTTAAATCGTAATCAAAGACCCAAAAACCCCCCGGTACCTATTTTCATAAAAATTAATTTAATATTACCCGAGATATTTAATTTTTTTTTTATTTTTGGCCAAAAAAATAGTTTGGCCTATTTTTACAGCGTTTTGGACCAAATCCCAGTAACCAAACTTGTTTATTTAGATATTTGACACCCTTTTTGACAAATTTCAAAAAATTGCAAGATGATCTGATTTGCCCGAAATTACTGCTTCATTTTACAAAAAAAAATTAACTCCTTTCCTGTACTAATAATATTTGAGTTTGCTGTGATTCTTAAAAGCATATTATTGTGGTTATTGGTGATTATAATTAACTTAAACTTTAAAAAATAACGGAAATAAACGAGGGTAAGATTAAACGGTTAAATAGACAGAAAAGAATTACTATACAAAGAATTACTGAAACTTACGTACAAAAAAAAAATGCCACGTCGGATTAAAAAATTAGCACAGGTTTTCGTTCGTTCAGAAAGTTTAGATACAAATTTTTATAAGTTTAAAAACTTGCATATTGAGATTATAGGATTAATTTTCCAAAACGAGGACTTTGCGAGTAAGAATGTTATCAGAAAATAGGTAGATGATTATAATTTTATCATTAAAGCGATTTATAATGATATGGTACTAACACTCCCCTTCTCTCGCCAACTTTTCAGAATGCGTCTGGTCAAAAGCAGAATAAATTGGCAAGGATCAGCATTGAAAAATCCAGCGGAAACCCTAAAAATTCGCAAACTTTCTTAGGTTTGTACAATCATGTTTTGCATAACATTTCTACATTATCGAATATAGAAAAATTTTAGTACCGTTTGTTATATTTAGATAAATAACTTTTATCTTTAATTAAATTAATTCCTTCAGCTGATGCAAATTATATTAATGCTTATGACATTGTGGTAAAAAGATATCAAAATAAATAATTATTAGCAACTAGTGCCTTAAATTAAATAACAAATTTGGTAGTTCGTTCATCTAATGTAAAAGATTTAAGAAAATTTTTAGATATCATGTCAAAAAACCTATCGGTTTAAGAAGTGTTGGGTTTTGATGACAGAAGATGGGATTTTTTGCTTTTTAACATGCTTTTACAAAAAAACTGATGGTAGTATATGTACTCAATTTAAAGTTAAACATAGTTTTGTCGATATTCCTATATATAAACCACTTTTTACTTCTTTGAAAAATCAATTTAAAGTAAAAGTTACTTAAAGCAGTTTTTCATATGCCAACTTTAAAACCTAGCCCTGAGCCCTCCAATTCTAGGTAAACATTTCTCACAATGCTTTAACAACACTTTCTTAAAAGTCGTCAACCTCAAGAGTTGCCACCTTAAAATCAACCGAAGACAATATATGCTAATAAATCTGGAGTAGCACTAGGCACTGCTATATCTAACCTTTGTAAAGGTACACATCTGTTGTAAAAGTGCCCCAGATTTGTCGAAAAAATCCCTGGTAATAGATATAATTTGGTAAAACAATATAATTTGTGTATAAATTGTTTCCGCATGCCAAAAGAGTAAAAGATGGTAATTTCTACAAAAAGTACTAAATTTAAATACTATGTTCAGGTTCTTGATGATATCTTTTTGTTATAAATTTTGTTTTTTTCGAAATAGCTAATTTTAATAAACAGTAAATATAAAGTAAAAATATTAAGGTAGTTTTATACTAAAACGAAAATTAGAATATTATACAGTGTCTCTTAAAAAAAAGCAACTTTGCATTATCTTTTTTAAACAGTAACCGTTAAAAAATTACTAAGCACGGCACTGGATTTTACGCAATAACCTTTACAATCTTGCTTTTTTCTTTTTTGCTATTTTTAATCAAGCAATTATAATTTAAGTAAAATAAGTAAACACTATTTTTATTATTTATCAAACTGTTTATAATTTTATAACTTGTTTTCAATTTGTTTTTTCGTTTATATCTTCTAAGATATTATATTAAACCCTTTATTTTGGTAAACAATGATAACATTTTTTAAAAATAAGTAGAAAAATATATTTAAAAAATACATAAAAAGTTTCGTTTTTTACAAGGTAATTACCACGGCTTAAACAAAAATATTTTAAACATGCATTTTTCCTTATTAATTAACAAGTTTATTGTTGGATTTAAAATCCCCCTTAAGCTATGGTAATTCTATGGGATTCGTAAGGTGCCTGCTAATATATTTTTAATTCTGGCTATTGTCTTGAAAGACTTTAATGAGTTCATTAGGTTTTAACAAAATTAAAAAAAAAAAGAAAAATGCAGTAAAGGAAAAGAAAATTAAGTGTAATTAAGCATTTTAATTGTTTTGTGTAGATAATAAAGGAAGAGAAAGAGAAAGTGATTAGCCTACTTTTAAAATAAAAGGGAAAAGAGTTTTAAAATAATAACTTTTTCCTTACTACAATTTGGAGGGTTATTTATAAATTTTAGGGGAATATAAAAATATTATCGCCGTTTTTTTTTAAATTTTATTTACATTTATTTTGAATTCTATTACTCTGGGAGGGGACTGGTAACAAAACAAATTATATATATATATATATATATATATATATATATATATATATATATATATATATAAAATATATATATATTATATATATATATATACTTGTCTGACCGACGTTACCAGACCTTATACATACAATAGACAACCCTAGACCACCAAGAAGGAAGTTCGATAGAGAAGTGTAAATTTCAAAAATTAAATCTTGTTTTTTACAACTTCTTATGCAACACTAGAGGGTAAGCTATTTGCTTAAATT
>JAHBCN010007711.1:0-42174 GCA_019359885.1 Listronotus oregonensis | reverse complement strand
TAAAAGGGGCCAGAAAATGTTGTTCCATCGAAAAAATGATCAACAATGCGACGATTCCTGCAGAAGAAAAACTTTACAATTTTTTAAAAAAAATTTTTTAAAATTTTTCGTTTGCTAAATTATAGTCTGTAGTTTCTTTTTTTTAATTTTTTTTTTTGGCGGTTTTTAAAAAAAAAAATTTTAACAAAAAAGTTTTTTTTTTTTGAGTTTTATGGTATCAAAACTGTTAAAAAATTTTTGGCACCCCGGTAAATTTACCTCAATTTCGCCCCGGGTCCATAAATTTTGTCTCCCCCGGTAAAGAGTCGTTTTCAAACCTTGTTGTTTAATAAAATATTTAAATTTACTGACTTTTTCATTTATTTATTGACACCCCCCCTTTAGTCATGGACAATATTCTTTTTAAATTGGTTTGTTTGTTTTTACCTGATCCGTATTTTTGGGGGAAATTTTAATTTACATTTAATTGAAAAATTTCCGATTTTTTCCAAAAAAATTTTTTAAAACGGAAAGAGGGTTTTGATTGATCTCTTCAAAAGATTTTTCATTTTTTCGTAAAATGTACAGGGGAGCCAAAAATTTAAACCCCCCGAAAAAAATTTTATAAGAGATTTTTTTCCCCTTTCACCCAACACCCCCACCCGGTATAATAAATTCAAGGTGTTTTTTGTGTCTTACTTAACTTAATATTTAAATGCCCTTACCATGAGTTTGAAACCGCTGACAATCATTACAGACATCCTCATGTTTTTTAAGTCCATGCTAAAAAAAACCTTTTCATCATGTTTTACACCCCCGATTAGACTTTTAAACCCTATTAATCGACCGGTTTCTACAGTATTTTAAAGATATTCAGTGGCATGTTTTCTAAGTTTTTTAATAAAATTTTTGACGTCTTCAAAGCCCGTAAAACCTAATTCAGTAGTTTTACTTCATTTTTAAAAAAAACTATTTTGGAATGTATTATTTTTTAGGGCTAATAATCGAAATAAGTAATGCCCCATTTCTTTTTTAAAACGCTGTTTTTCAATCAAACATTCTTCCTTGAATAAACCCCGATGTTTTGGGGCATAAATTTTCGTAACAAGTAAGTTCGGTTTGGGAGGTTTCTTCTAAATTGTTTACATTGGTAAGGTTTTTGGTGGTTTTAAAAGGACATCAAGTAAAAGGGAAGGTTTTTATTTTGAAAGTTTTTAAATTTTTTTTATTTACTAAAAAAAATAATTTTAAAAACATTTAAAATAAACGGTTTGTTTTTTTTGGTTCATTTTTAAATTATAAGGTTATGTAGTTTGCCAATCTTTTAAAAAAATTTTCCACGAGTACCATCAAAACCCCCCTTTTTTCCCCCACTTTTTTTTTTAAATTTTTAAAAAATACCAAAAACCAAAAAAAAACCAAAAAAAAGGAAATTTTTTTAAGGGGGTTGATGGGAGGTTTAAAAGAGATTAGAGGATTTTCCATCGCAGCATAGCTTTAAATTTTGAAACAGCTAACCCCGTTTTTTTGAGGCGTTGCGGAAGTTAAAACACTAATATTGAACATTGTCCCGACAATGTATATGCCCTTGTGCCGTAAGAAAAAAACCTTTAAAAATACATTTTTTTTTTGGTTTTTTGCCAAAAGGTTAAAAACAAAGAGAATATTTTGATAATACATATATTATGACGTAAAAAAAAATTAAGCCAAGTTTTTAAATTATAAAAAATTTTTCCTTATTTGAAAATAAAATAGTTAAAAAATTAAAAAAAAGAAATTGTTTTTTTTTAATTTTTTTCCCCCAATAATAGATGACGAACCAATAAAAAAAAAATATTTCATTTTTTTCGGGGGAAATAATAAAATTTTTTTACCTACAGTAGACGATTTTTGATTAAGCCAAAAACCCCAAAATGTTTAATTGTGTATTTGTATTTTTGTTATTAAAAAAAAAAATTTTAAAAAAAATGGGTTACATTTATTTTTTTCGGATTGGGAAAATGCGTTGTTAAAAAAATTTAAAAAAAAAATAATAACCCGATAATTGTTTTAAATAAGCTTTTTAAACTTTTTCAACGATTTAAAAAAATTTTAAGGGGGTTTTACCTTATTTTTTTTCATAGAAAAAAAAAAACATGGCGGTAGAGGTGGGTTTTGATTTTACAGTTACCTACCTTTTTTTTAGAAGGGGAAAAATAAAAAACCCTTTAATTCAGAACGTAAATACGGGAACGAAGTTCCTGTATTTTTAAAAAATCAATAGCGCGCGAACCAAACCGGACGTATAATTTAACGGGGGGTGGCTGTTGAATTTCTTTATTCTGTATTCTTACTATTTACAGTGATGGATTCGTTCACTTGAAAAATTTTTTTTCTCGTTCGGGCCATTTTGGGGTCGTTCAAAAGTTTTCGATTGAACGATTACTTCAAAAAAAGTCTACGCGAACACACTTCTTTTTTTGTTTTTTCCCGGGGCAGGCCTCAAAAAAATCCGTAAAAATTTGGGAAAACGGGGAGGCCACCAAAAAGACAATTACCATTTTTTTAAAAAACCCAGGTATTCCTTTTTAAAAAAATTGAAGAACCAAAAATCGGACTTAGTACTGTAAGGATAGGGGAATTGCCCTTTTTTAAAATGTTTTTTTAAAAAAAATTTAATTTTTTAAAAATATATTTATTATCTGAAAAAAAAGCCTTTAAAAATTTTTTTTTTTAAATAATTTATAAACCTAACACTTTAAATTACATTTTTAACCCCCCCTTTTTTAAAAATTTAAAGTCGGTTTTGGCACCCGAGGATTATCTCATAAGGATAACATTATTTGTCTCCCGAGTGGGGTTTGGAAAAAAAAAAGGAAAAAATGTCAAAAAAAGGGGTCACATGTCCGTTTTTTTTAAAGGAACTCAAATTTGTCACTGTTTCAAAAGAGATAAAAAAAGAATGTCACAAAATTTGTTAAAATCGGGGCCCGGGGCATTAAACTGGAAATGAAAATATGTTCAAAGAACATAAACAAAAAACCCCTTTTTTAACTTCAAAAGGCCCCGGCCCGCGCCAAAAAATAATATAATATAGTAGGGTTGGTCGGAAGAGTCGTTCAATTGGGGAAGACTCTTTTGATCCCCAACGAGCCGCCCTACAACGAAAAAAAAATTAAAAGGGGAAAGTTTCCCCTTTTGAGATATGTTCATCAAAATTAAAAATTAAATAACCTCATTTTTCTATATTCCCCCCTTTTTTCCAGAATTTAGATTTTTACACAAATTGGGCACACACAATATTTCTTTTTAAAAACCCTAATAAAAAATTATGGGGCTGATCACGCGCTATCCATAATCCAAAAAAGAAAAATGGTTCTTTTTACAAAAAAAGGGGATGGAAATTTGAAAATCCATAGACTCCTAAAACACAACTAAGCTTTGCTACAGGGGGGAAAAAACCTTGGGGAACCTTTTTTAGTGTTAAATGGAACCCCCCGTGAAGAAAAGAATCAAAAAAGCATACATTTTTAGAGCAGTGCGCCACCATAGGCAGATCCCCCCTAGAATCACCGGATTATACGGTTTATAAACCTATGCTAACCACGGTGCTTTTCCCGGGGGGGAAAGCCCACGACGCAGTTATTCGGGTGACCAGACAGAGAATGGGTTTTTTCAACAATGGGGCCAAAAAAAAACTCCAACTAGGGCCATGGAGGTAATCCTAAACCTAAACCTCACATCTCTTGATATATTCGTCAAGGAGGTTGTTTTGACGGTTATGTTGCGCCTTCGCACTGTTGGTATAATGCCCGACGTAGGAGGTGGCGCACAGAGCAGTTGTTTGTGGAGTGAGGCGATGGAATCGCTTCCACTGCTGCAGGCGAAAGTGGACTCTATTGCGCCATGTTTTGTTTTTAACAAACCCTACAAAATTGACGTCAAAGGAGAATCGAACACAAACGTGACAGGTATAATTTATATCCACACAGACGGTCAGTAGCGGCTCCTCCATTGGGTCATTTGGTCAATGACCTCCCAATATTTCCGAACAAAAACATAATAGTGATATAAATAACCAAATATATATATTTATTATCTTTTAAATTTCCCTTTATTATTCTAAGCATATAAACTCGTTGACCGACTACTGGATTCCACAAGCTTCGCGCAGCGATCTCCAGATCGGTGGTTTCGTTCGTTGGGAAAAAACCGGGCTGCCAGCCAGCATTGACCATGGCACGATGAATACAAGGTAGGATCTTGCGCATGACGTTTGTCACGTGATAGCCGGGTTATTACGTAGTAATGTGACTAAAAGGATTTTTTCGCGACATACCGTTTTTAAATACTGGGTGATAGCAGTTCTTTTTCCCATCATTCTAACCGTGCTTTACCCGCATATCGTCGCAAAAACGAAACGGTTTGCGTGTATCAATTTACCTACTAATCGTTTAATACGCTTTTAAGTTTAAATCCAAATGTAAGTTCTTTAAAGAGTCAAGTTAATAAGTCAAAAAGATAAGATAAAAACCAAACTTTCCTTTCAATAAGATATTAGCTGTTTCCAAGTCAACTTTAACAAGTAAATCTTCTCCTCTATGATTTAAATATAATTGTACTTATTCATTCATTAGGGAATTAACTGATTAAATCGAAAAATTTGCAATCCAAATACGCGTTTAACCATAAAAAAGACATCACAAGCACCAAAACAATGGAAAAGCCGCGAATCCTCCATTATTTTAATTTGACACTTGACATAACAATTGTTCAAGCGTAGGTCAATGCAGATATCTCTTTCACAAGACCTAAAACTTATCTTGGATTGGGGCGCCAAAAATCTTGTTTAGTTTAATGCCTCGAAAACACTGTCATGTTCGCTGTCGCGAAAAAAGTCTGCAAATGCTCATCCCTTACATATGAGCGGCCAAGTTCTGCAGAACAAAGAGTCGTTTAATCCTGTCGGAGTTACTTTTCAGAATAACCTCAACTGGCACAAACACATTTCATCCATAGCTTCGGCAGCTTCAAAAAAGATTGGATTCCTCTTCCGAGCCAGAAAATATTTCTCTTCTTCCAATCTGTACGTATCCCAAATCAGACCCTCTTAAGAATATTGTTCTCATGTTCGGGGAACAGCGTCCCCTACAACACTTAGCATTCTGGACTCCATTCAAAGAAGAGCCGTTCGTCTTATTAATGATCCAACGCTCACAGAAAGGCTTCCTCTTCTTGTCCACCGTCGAGCTGTAGGGGATCTGTCGCTCTTCTATAGGTAATTTCACGGCTTTTGCTCAGAGGAATTGGCCAGTATAATTCCTTCTCTGGCAGCTCCCAACAGAGCAACACGTAGTGCAACTTTTATGCATCCTTTTACAGTTCGGTTAGAGAGGCCCCTAACTTCTCGCTTTCTTTGTTCCTTTATCCCTAGAGTGTCAAGACTATGGAACCTGCTGCCCGCAGAAGTTTTTTCTCCGGGTTTTCCTTCTCCTCCCAATCTCCAAAAATTTAAGTCCCGTGTGAACAAACTCCCTCTCACCACACTGAAGACACCCACGGTATGTTAGTACTTAGGCATCAGCCTTCGTGGACTATCCCAAGATAAAAAAAAATAATAATAACAATTATAATGACGTAATACTGACGTCATAACACCTTCTCCTACGTTACCGCTTCTCGCCAAAATTTGTTTTAAATTAAGTTGAAGCCGTATGTTTATAGTGGTATTTTTATCAATTTGTTTAGCGTTTTACTTTGCTTTTCGACAGTTTTGCGACTCTAAAACTAGTTGAAGTTTAAGATAATTTGTTATATTAAATGCCCATTTCTTTAAAATAAGCCTAATATTTAAAAATGGCAAAAAATTCACAAACATTGCAGGCTTTCTATTTAAATTTTGGCGCGAAGTCACATTGCTACGTCATTGCGCAAAGCGAAACGATTTTGGATCGCTGGTGATCCTACCTTGTATTCATTGTGCCATGAGCATTGACCGTATTGTGTTAAATGGAACCGAGTCGAGTATTCCCGATCTAATTTACTATTGGGCGATTTCGGCTGCTTTCCGAAGCAGTGTAATCGCATGGTCTGGGTCAACAGCCGCGAAGAGGAAAATTACGCATTTTTCGCGATGTTTTTGTTTGATATTCATTTATTTTTGAATTTTCTTTCTTGTTTTTCTTTGGCGTAAACGTCTGAAGACGAGACGGTGGAGCACATCCTTTGTGACTGCATACACCTACTAAAGGCAGTCTTGCCGCTAGGCAGTGCGATTATAGGGAGCAAGAGAGAAGCTCACACCTGCCTTTCGCTCCAATGTGCTGATTGGTCTGTATGAGGGATATGTACCCTGCCCACCAATTAGCACGCAAAACGGGGCATATATTTCATCCCACCGATCAATTAGCACTTGGAGCGAAAGAGAGAAGGTTAACACCCATTTTTTATTCCCTGATGCGTGCCTAAGATGCCTTTAGCAGGTATATGCTTGAAGGTTTGAAGATGTGCACATTCCTATTCTTGATACAAATGGACTACCCAAAACTTGTCGAACGAACTACCAATTTTCTATTCTGTCAAATCTCAAATGCAAACTGACAGTTGGCGTTTGTGGAAGATGAATGGTTGAATGGCGGCGTTTGTAGTTTCCTTAAATTCGGAATTAAACGCGTAGCATCATCATCCATAATTTTTAATTATTGTATTTATAACAACGCAGCTTTAATAACATAAAATATATCAATAAAAAAGGGTTACATTGTTCCTCGAATATATGACTTTCCGGAGTTTAGTGTAGTGACGGTTGTGTCTGAATGGTGCTGTCTGTCGAAATACAAAATATATTAAATTATTTTATAAGCTTATAAATTTGTAAAATTAAATTAAAGAATGTCTTATCCAGGTCGACCACCGATTATGCAAGGTCTCCCTATGTATGCAATGCCAATTGGGGCTGCTGCTCCGTCCCTTATGCCTGCTGTAATGCCTATCCAGCATGTAAGTAAAATTTTTCTACAGTGGTCCAGTGTGAAACTTATACAGTAGGTATTTAAAAGTTTGGAATTTTCCAGTATTAAATAGTGTGTCTATTCATGAAAAAGTAATTATGTTGTTGTCATGTTCGATTTATCTGTAAATATTTTTTTTAACTTGCTTACAAATTAATCCTCGATTTTAAAATTTCTGTTTGATCCTTCGGCTTAATTTAAAACCAACACATTTTTTTAAAATCTTTTATAAAACCTTTTTAGCAATATCTAATAAATATGTCTTTATACTCCCAAAGTCAAGAACATTTTAACATGCATAAATCATTCTCTATGAAGCCTATTTTGTAAAGTTATATTATAAAAATACTGTATAAGTTACACTTGGAGCCACCACCTACCTTCTGTAAAATTATTTCTAGTCTATTTTAACAGATGGTACCCATACAGGTATCTGGGGCCCCACAAATTAGAGCCTTCCCAAAATTAAATCCCAATCGTAATGATCAGAAGAGAATGGATGGTCCAGCTGTTACTGTGTTTGTTGGTAAGTGTTAAAGTGTTAAGCACATCTACTTAGGCTATGCTGGTAAAACAAAAAAAGCATTTAAAAAATGCAGGGTTCACCAAAAATTGATTTTTATTAAATAGGTAAATCAAAAATCATTGACTTTTTTTAAACTTGAATTTTTTTCTTCATATTTTATATCTGTAATCTTCCTTACATTATATTGATAATATTTATTTTAATAAAAATTTAATGAATCTATTTACAGGAAACATCACTGAGCGAGCACCAGATGCCATGATCAGACAAATATTAGCTGCTTGTGGCCATGTCATTAGCTGGAAAAAAGTTAAAGCCTTTGGATTCTGTGAACTTGCCGGGCCAGATGCGGGCCTTAGAGCGGTTAGATTGTTGCATGATCTGATGGTGTACGATAAACGTTTAGTAGCAAAGGTAGATGCCAAAACCCAGGCGGTTTTGGACGAGTATAAGGGTAAGAAAGTGAAAATATACTTTTTTAGCTGTTAAACTGAATTTCGTTTAACTGTATGATTACAAAATAACCATGTTTTAAATGTAATTTAGTGTTTTTTTTTAATTACAGCTGAAAGACGTAAAAAACAGAGATCTTCACCTTTACAAGATGAGCCTGAGGAAGAGGAACTAGATGAAGAGACTCAGTATTTGGATGCTCTTGCTCGAGAAAGAATTAAACAGATTCTTGTTGACTATCAGGAAGAAATGAACAATTATGATCACAAAAAAGAAGGTGAGCTGTATCTTGTCATTAATTTGGAATAGAAACATTTACAGCATTTTTTAATTATACTGTTCTGAATTTAGATTTTTTTAAAGTGAATTATTACTTACATTTTTTTATCAAAATAAAAAAATTTAATTTATTTTATTAGATACTTTCAAAAAACCTATTTGCACTTCACATGTGTTTGCTAACTTGTTCGTTCCCACAACACCAAAACAATTGTTTATTATTCTTTTAAACCTATGGATTAAGAGGAGATTATTAAATTTTCTAAAGCAGTAGTTAAACCTATTGATTAACAGGACATTGGAAAATGTTCTGAAGCAGCAGTTAAACCTGTGATTAACAGGACATTGTAAAATTATCTGAAGCAGCAGTTAAACCTGTGGATTAACAGGACATTATAAAATTTTCTGAAGCAGCAGTTTAACCTGTGGATTAACAGGACATTGTAAAATTTTCTGAAGCAGCATTTAAACCTGTGGAATAACAGGACATTGTAAAATTTTCTGAAGCAGTAGTGAAACCTGGTTTTAACCTATGGATTAACAGGACATCATAAAAGTGGCTCTAAGTAGTGCAGCAACTTTTAGATTGGCACAGATATTCCATCTATAATCTTCATATTTTAATGCTTTGAACTAATATATACATGTTCTTGTAAGTTTCTTTTGTATTTACACAAGTTTAAGGGTTATATAGGTAAAAATTATCCAAATAACACATAAGTTTAATGGGGAGGATTTTCATGCAGAATAGTGTTTAGTGCTTGTAAAAGTTTCTTTTCCAAGAAAGTTAATATGTTTTTATGCGGACAGTAAATGCTAACTGTTTCAGAAGAAGTTATGACTACGTGGAACAAAGTATTAGCTGATGCCGAAGTTGAAGAAGAAAAACGCGATTTAATTACTAGAGAGATAGGAAAGTTCAGGGAAATTATGAAGGTAAGGCTTTATTAAATCATATATTTTTGATAAAGTTTTTTTTGAATAAGCAAATGCCAAATTATTTATAATCACAAGACGATTTAAATGTTTTCAAGATAGCCCAATATCACAAGATGTTATTTAAAAAAATGAAAATATTTTTAAATTAGTAATGTCAAGGTTAAAATTCAAAATTATTTATTATTGATTCTCTAAAAAAATCTTACAATATTTCTTATTAAGTGACTAGATTGTTTACTAATTATAGATTTCTACATTTTTTTGTTTAAGTAATATACTGACCACTTAGGGTCTAAAATAATTGTATTATAACTTGCATTAAACCTCCCTTATATATGTATACAAGAAGGCTGACACTAAATATCTCATAGGTTATGCAAAATAAGTTTTATTTAAATTTTTGTAAATCTTAATTACTCTTATCTTAAAATTATTTGGTTTATAGAGAGGTTGTAAGCGAGCCTAAGTTAATTTTTAAATGAGGGACAATTTTGATATTACAGACTTTATATCTAAGTTTTACTGTTTTAAAATATTGTGATCATAACAAGCTGTTAAACAAGAAATATTTTACCTGGGAAAAACATTTTCATTTTTCTGTATCAGCTTTTTATTACCAATGAAAACATGTTATGTCACAGTGTAAACAAAATAATTTTAAGGCAATAAATTTACTAAAACTTGTTTAAAAATTTAAGGATTTTTAAAACTTTTTAAAGGAATATCTCATGTCTTTTTGTAAACAACTGGTCTACTTATACATCTTTATTATTTCGCATCAAAAATGTTTTTAGAGAATCTGGAAAAAGCACAACTATTCAACAATATAAATTTTCTTGTCTTATTGCATTGCTCATGTTTACAGATCTAAAATGTCCCCTTCTCTATTCTTTTGATTGGCTAAAAGGTAAATATTTGAAATGCCTCTAATTTCAAGGAAAATGTAGATATTTTTGTGAAATTACTACTAACCAGAACTAACCACGAGCAAAGTTTAGATGACAAACTAACACAAACAACATTGACACGATGACGCCAAGAAACAGGAGATACAGGGTGTTTTACAACTACAGAGAAAAGTGCACATTAATGCCGCATTAGCGAGCCTTAATTGAAACAGCCAAAACCGATTATGCTAGGCAGTGCGGTAGTTGAAACACTCAATGTTGAGCATTGTGCGGCATAATGCGCTTTTGTGCGGTAATTGAAAAACACCCATTGTCCCTTCTACTCGTGTCAAAATCTATTGCATTTAGGGGCTTCTATATTTATCACCTGTTGTCTATTGTGGAAGAGAATGTCCACTTTTTATAAGCAAATCGTTGGGACATTCTGTTCCGTGATTTGTCATACATTTTTCTAAGGTTGCTTGTGCCATGGAAGACAATGCCAATACGCTTACTGAACCAGAAATATGTTTTGCATCGATTTTGGCGCAATTTCTCAATTCCCTTGTTAAAAATATGGAAAATGTTCAATATTATTGATGTGAAAATTTTAAATAAATTTTTTAAACGGATAAAACCAAATAAAATTGTTTATATTTTCGACACAATTATGGCAATCATTTTCGGAATAAAAGAGAAAAAAACTAGTCAATGCAAAACAATTTATACCGAGTATGTAAATTTAAATTAGTATTTTGACTTTAACCACATGTATTGTGTTGATTTTTGAAACCTATACAGGGTGAATTTTCTGAAGTGTTTTAATGATATGTCGACAAAAGTATCAAATATTTTTATGAGATTATGGTGACATAGTAAGTACAGGAGAAGGCATATTTTACGTTTTTCCTTTACCTTATTGTGAAAGGTGAGGGGTAACTTTGGAATTTCAAATGGAATATTGTGCCTTTTGGTTTCAAATACGAATCTACCTAAAAATTAGGTCTGTGAACGAAAAATAAATAAATAAATAAATCGCTGTACTGGTTCCGAAATTATGATTAATGTTAGTTTAATCGAATTTAAAAATAAGTAGGAGTTTTTAAATGACGCAAACACGACGGAAATACGTCAAAATTCTTAACTTACCTAATAAAACATTACGGATTTCCATGAAAACGCGTCGTGTTTAAGCTATTTTTAGATTTAATTAAACTATCTTTGATCATAGTCCGTAAAAATTGATAGTTTTCGAGATAACGGGACCCAAAAGTCCCCTCATTTCAGCTGCCGCTCTACCTCTAGAATGCCGCTATCTTCATGGATTCACTTATAAGCGGGCGGTCGAATTGTTCCATTACTTGTGCAATAATGTACATTTTTTAATCGTTCAAAGTTCATCGGAATAGGAAAACCGGTACCTATCATTGCATGAGTTTGGGTCCATTTTATTTATTTATTTACGTATTGGACATTTACAAGGATTACAAGTATAGATAAATATAATACTAAACACTAATTATCTACTAACTAACTCACTAAAATAACCTTCTTGGCTACAGTTTTAAACGTGCTCAAAGAAATGTCAAAGAAGTCCAACTGATCGTAAAACTTATTAACATTCTAGCTTTCTATTTATGCACTGTACAGCAAGTAATACGTGCGACAGTAGGGTACATGTAAAAGGGCTTGACTGCGAGTCTGACGAGTTGGTACTCAATAGCAAAAGCTTCCAGACTTTTTGGACATCTTATAAAGTTTTCAGTGATTTGACCTAAACAGACATCGTAGTACCTTCTACATGCAAGTGTGGAGAGGTCCAAATATGACATAGTCTGATCATTTGTTAGCTGAATACCATTTCTTAAAAGTATAAAACGTGCAATTTTTATAAATTTATGTTGCACATTCTCGAGCCTATTAATGTATGTTTGATAGTATGGTGACCAGACAATACTTGAACACTCCAGAACAGATCTAACAAATGAAACATACAAAGTTTTAAAGGCACAAATGTTGTGAAAGTCTTTACAGGATCTCTTAATATATCCCAGCATTCTGTTTGCCTTACAAATTATATTTTCAATATGATTTGAGAACAATAACTTTGCATCGAAATACACCCCTAAGTCTTTGACTAAAGAAACTTCCCTAAGTTTAACATTATTAATGTAGTACTGACAGGGAAACATTCTCTTTGTTCTGTTGAATCTCATAAATCAGCATTTATCAGTGTTAAGAGCCATATCATTCAGTTGAGACCAAGAAAAGACCGTATTGATGTCGTTTTGTAAGGATATCACGTCCTGAACAGATGTAACTCGTGTCGTCGGCAAACAGTAAGTATTCTGAAGACAACATACTACCTAGGTCGTTAATAAAAAGACTGAATAAAAGAGGTCCAAGGTGAGATCCCTGTGGAACTCCCGACGTAACCATGAAGGATTCAGAGAGATGACCGTCGATTTTAACGAGTTGTTCTCTATCAGATAGATAAGACTCCAACCACAATAGTAGTGTTCCGGAAATGCCATATCCTGCCAGTTTTGAAAGTAAAATGCCGTGATTAACCTTATCGAACGCCTTACTAAAGTCTGTATATATGGAATGAGTTTCAGCTCCTTCTTCGAAGGATTTATTTATAAAGTTGGTATAAACGAATAGGTTTGTATCGACTTGACGCCCAAGAACAAATCCATGTTGTTGAAAAACTATTATATCTTGAAACTTGCTGGATAGTTCACCTTCGATAAAGTATTCGAAAAGCTTAGGAATACCCGATAAAATTGTAATTGGTCGATAATTTCTGACATCATTCTTATTTCCTGATTTATGAATAGGGCAAACATATGACAGTTTCCAGACTTTAGGAAATACTCCGGATTTAAGTGATTGATGAAATAGGTAAAATAAAGGCAAGTAAAGAGAGTGAGAACATGATTTTAAGACAAGATTAGGAATACCATCTGGACCTTCACTCTTGCCAATGTCAAGTTCAAGTAAGCCATTTTGAATTTGAGAAGGGGTGATATTGATTTCAGATATATTTACAAACTTTCCAGATGTATTGTGGTTTGAATTTAAAGAATTTTTGGGATTGAAGACAGACGAAAAATAATCAGCGAAAAGATTCGCAATACCGATACCACTATCAGCAGTGTGTGTATCAAGGTGCACTTCTTTAGGGATATTACCCTGTGTTGATTTTGTTCTAATAAAGTTCCAGAAAAAATTCGAGTCTTGATTAATGGCATTTTCGGCATCCCGTATATATCGTCGATAACACTCGTCCGTTAGATCTCTACATTGTTTTCTTAATAGGCTAAAAATATTGTAGTCATCTTCGTTGTTTGAATGCTTGTACTGCTTGTGCGCTTGTTTCTTTGAAATATAAGCGTTTTAAGTTCTTGCGAGAACCAGATTGGAAATCTATTGCTCGAAACAGAACGTTTTAAGGGCACAAACATATCAAAACTATCGAAAATAACAGTATACAATTTTTTTACAGATGTATCAATGTCCTAGTTCGAAATTGAAGTCCAATTAAAAGATTGAAAATAGTTATTCATCAAGTCATAATTTGCTTGCTTAAAGTCATAATAAAAATAATTAGCATGGTTTAAGTACTGTACATTAGTTAAATTAATGGACAGTTCTAATGGTGGATGGTAAGGATCACTTTTTACCAAGCCTTGTGATTTAACAATTGATTTAAGCTCAAAGTTGGCTAAACAGAGATCAAGAATGGCGTTGTGATCATTTACCACACCATTAAACTGGGATAAGCCCAAGAAGGAAATGGTGTCACAGAGCAATATTTCTTTGTCCGATTTTATATTATCAGGTAAAAGGCCCACATGATCTGCACTTGGAGACCATGTAATGTGAGCCAAATTATAGTCGCCACAACCAATACGCACTGAAATTTATCACAGGCGTCAGAGACCAACTTAGGTGAGTTTTATACACAGAAACATCCATTGAAGGAGGAATGTACACACAGCCGACACAGTAACTGACTTACCAATTGTGATTGACACCCATACCTCTTCTATAGCAGGATTTCCTATAGGAAGTTGATGTGATTTAAAGCTATTTTTCACAGCTACGAGAACACCACCACGACCGCACTTTAAACTGATATTAACGTTCTTGGGGGGTCTGTATACAACATAACTAGGATCAAAGAGTTCAGCATCGTTTATGTTGGGATCCAACCCAGTCTCAGTAAGTGCAATAATGGAATATGTCTCGGCTTGAGCTGCGCAGAGGAACTCGCTAAGTTTAGTCTTAAGACCATTTACATTTTGGTAAAAAAGGAGCATATGGTCTAAAGGTTCTGCCCGTCTGCAGGCATTTGTCGAATTTTGATTTTTATAGAATATTAAAAAAAGGGGTCAAAGTTTTTTTTTCACAAAATTTTGATAGTATCTCATTAATGATATTTTTTGAAAAAATGGTAAGTGTTCAATGATCCCAAAAAATTTCCTTCATCATGTTTTTTGCGTTTTGATAAAAAATTGTTTTGCCCATCTGCATTTTGTAGCTGTTTCCGGTGTTCTAGAAAATCTCATCATCTATTGAAATGCTTTTCAATGCACATCATTTGAAAGCATAGAGTGTCTAGTTTCTAAATGTACCTTTATCTTTTTAATAAAGTCCAATAATTTTTTAAAAGTCAGGGAAATTTATGACACCAGTGACTCGCGGTAAGAAACTACCACATCTATCCGGTGTGGAATGATATGTATTTTTCGACGGTCGTTTTTGCGAAAAATATTGGTGTTGCGAAAAAATGGTTAGGACCATTTTTGTAGATTTCGAGGTGATCTTCATTTTTTGTCGGAAAAAAATTCTCTAATTCGCATATTTTGGCAGATATTCGCTGGAAACTCATTTTTGGGATTTTGGGGGACCATTTTCAGCGGGTTCCCACGTCGGAATCGTGATAAACTTTTTCTCGCTCGAAAGCATCCGCGAAGACCTAAGAATTGCGCCACAAATGAAAACTGTACAGATTTATTTACAGCTTTGGGTACTTTTAGGTTTTCAGTTACTGGAGTACATTACCTGTAGAGCAATTTATTATTTTTTTTACACACAGACCTAGTTTTTTACGTAGATTCGTATGTTTAAAAAAAGACATCATTTCTCTAATATTCCAAAGTTACGCCCCACTCCTGTACTTACTATGTGACCAAAATTTTATGAAAATATGTTAATATGTCAAATATCATGAACTATCATGAACTACAAAATTAGTCTTTTTTTAATATATATTTCGTAAAATCGTATTGAAATAATAACTTTTCAATCATCATTATGATGTTGAAAAGATACGCACGTGTGCTTAAAAGAAAAATAAATTAAAATGTACTGAATTTCAAATCATTTATTATATACATTATTAATACCATCTTTTATATCAGAGAATTGTAGATGGGTCGCAGATATAGTTCGTTCTTCATTATACAGGGTCGCTTTTATGTATGGAAACGGTCGATTATTTGCTAAAGTAAGATAGCTAGCGAAGAATGTTAAATACAAAACTTTTAGGTTTTAAAACTATCACTGCAATACTAAGTATACAGGATCAGTCAAAAAGCCATAGAAGAACAAAGTTACTTTATTTTAAATGGAACCCTCTCTATATTATTCAATATTTCAATTACTTACAAGATTCTAAAAAAAAATGGTAAGCACACTACATACAAACAATAATAAAAAAGACAAACTAAGTTTTGGTAAACAACAATTTGAAATCCTATTTTATAAGGTGCTCAAAGTGTCCACCGTTTACCTCCTGGCAGTAATAAATTCGTTGAACAAAATTTTGTAGCGAATCTAAAAGGGTATTGGGAGCAATACTGGAAATTTCATGCATTATTCTGTGTTGCAAATCTTCGATATTTTGTGGCCTATTTTTGTACACTAAATTTTTAATATGGCCCCAAAGGAAAATGTCAAGAGGGGTCATATCAGGAGACCTAGCAGGCCATTCAATTGCACCTCTGCGCCCAATCCATTTACCAGGAAAAGTTTCCTCTATATATTCCCTCACCATCCGTCCAAAATTTGGTGGAGCCCCATTTTGTTGAAACCATATTTGTTCAGCCGGTTTATTGGGATTATTATGGTTCGGGAATAATCGTCTGAGCTGTGGAACAATATTCTCTTGTAAAAGTAATAAATATCGTTCAGAGTTCAAATTTCCATGTATAAAATAGGGTCCTATGACGTTTCCACCAATAATGCCACACCAAACATTGTTTTTTTGTGGTCGTTGGGTATGAACTTGTTCCATCCAATGTGGTTTTGGTCTGACCAATATCTACAGTTGTGTCGATTTACGTGTCCGTTTAAACAAAACGTTGATTCATCAGAAAATAAAATGTGGTTGACAAAGTTGACATTTTGATTCAATTTATCCATAATGATTTCGCAAAACTGAATTCTGCGATCAAAATCGTCTTCACTCAATTCTTGTAACAAATTAATTTTATATGGTTAGAATTTTTCTTTTTTGGTAATTTTTTGAATGGAATATCGACTCATATTATGATTTAAAGCCCGCTGTTGTGTCGAATTTATTGGATTTTCTACCACATCTAACATGACAACACTTTTTGGTCGATCTTTCACACCTCCAGTTTCATGAAAACGCTGCAATGTTTGGAAACAGTTGATTTAGTTATAGGTTCCCGATCTGGATGCAATTCATTAAAAATATTCACCACTTGGGTAAAACTCCGTGTTCTATCGCCGAACCCTATCATCATTAAAATTTCAATGCGCTCGGTATCACTTAAACGTGCCATTTTTACGCGAAAATTGTTTACAAATTGTAAATGTAAGTTTTTCTGGCATATCTGTTGTCAAGATGACAATACAACATTGTTATGGAGATAAATATTTTCTAAGGTAATTTGATGGACTAGAAAATTAATGAATGTAATAATTTATTTGAAAACGATATTCGAAACTCGATATCTCGAAAACGGTTAAGATTGGGTATGTAGTGTGCTTAACATTTTTTTTAGGAACTTGTAAGTAATTAATATATTGAATAATATACAGGGGGTTCCATTAAAAATAAAGTAACTTTGTTCTTCCATGGCTTTTAACTGATCCTGTATACTTAGTTTATGTGCAGTGTAATAGATTTCTAAAAACCCTAAAAGTTTTGTATTTAACATTCTTCGCTAGCTATCTTACTTTAGCAAATAATCGACCGTTTCCATACATAAAAGCGACTCTGTATAAACAGATAATACTTGCATCCGGAAATTACTGGTAGAAGAAACAGGAGTAGCACTAATGGCAGCAAATTATGCTCTTCCCCCAAAATTTTTCTTGCCATCATCCACTTGTTTTCGATCGAATTTTCTACATTTTTTAAAGATATCTGGGACAAATACACGAAAATAACTTTTTCTGAAATGTCCACTACCTTTTTTTCTGCGCAACAGTCATCAAATTTTCTGATACAATTTCTCCGATTTCTGAGGAATTAGCATGCGTAAAGCAGCTTATGCATCAACACATAGATTATACGAGAAATCTTGATCGATACAAGTTGCGAAATCAGTGTTTTATTCACTCAATGTGTTGCCAAACTCGGTCTGCGGCCTAGTTTGGCAATCATTACATCGCGTGCCTACTGTGAGCAATCAAAAGATAATAGGGAATGGCATTTTAGAGGTATTAAACATCACAATATTTCGTTTTGATTCATATAAAAGTGATATATTTGGCATTTGCTTACTTTGTACTGTCACCCCTTGTGAGTCAGGCCGATTGTCTTACTCACAACAAGTGTGCAGATGTCATCAACTCTTATATTATATATTAGAGATAAGTTTGCGCTTATGTCGTTGAAACCGAACAGGCATGGAATAGCGCGGCGCAGCCCCATCCAGAGTCGGCCCGTGGCGCCGCTGGTGAGTAATGATAACAACTTGACAATCAATATTTAATTTTACGAATCACCTACTAGTTTATAAAGATTTTTTTTTGTGGAATTTTAAATCACATACTTGTTTTCAATTAGTTATCTGTACCGCGAACAGCTGTATAGCAGTATAAGCTGCTTACTACTTAAAATATAATAAATGAAAAGTATTGATTGCTTTTATGGAGCATGATTTTAAAGTATTCATATTTGACATAAATTTGCTTTAAATTTAAAAAATTCCCCTTTTATGTGGGGGGATTTTTTTATAGTTTCGTTTTTTAAAAGGTATTTTTAAAAAGGAAAAAAAAAAGTGGTTTATACAATAGTTTTAGGTCTTTTATGAAAATTTTAGATATGACATTTAGAAAAAACAGCTGACCATCGGAAAATAAAAAAATTGAAAATAACATTTTTTTTGAACACCCTGTATTTTATTCATATTCTAAAATTATGTGTTTTTCCCTTTTCAAAAATATAAAATAAGCAGTTTTGTAACAATTCAACTTTAAATTTTTATTTTACATGCAATGGAACACTCCTCTTTAGGTCTAGTAAGCTGTGAAAGCTAAACAGAACTTCCGTGTTGGCTTCCGCTTGGCCAAAGATGACGATAGATAACAAAAGAAATGAATTGATATAATTTAAACAAGTGCATACACGTTGTTATAAAAGTAGTAGGCAGCATTTGTTCTTTGAGTACAATATACGTCAGTTTATTTGTTTTTTAATACCTGTCGACATCCTTGGCCATGCTGAATCCAACATAAAAGTTCTTTTGGCTTTTACTCTAGAAAAGAAAAGGTTGGTTATTGCAAAAAAAAAAAAAGTAAAGTCAAATTTTCAAACTCTTATCAAACATGGACTTATTATTTTTTTTTTAAAAGGGGGGAAAAAAAATTTTATATTTTCAATAAAATACAGTGTGTTCGATTAAGAAAAAATATTATTATTGAGGGGCAACAAACTAAAAACTTTTAAAAATAAAATATTTTCTTTTAGTATGTGATTTAAATATTTCAATTTGTGAATATTAAATTCAGGTATAAGTAACAATTTTCCCAAATTTATTTCTGTCTGCTGAAAATATTATTGGTTTAACCCCTATATTAACCTAAAAATTATTTTTTTCTAATGTAGAGAGGTTCAGACCAAGGGTAGTAAATTAAAAAGGAGCGCTCGATTTTTTCTATTTGTCCGCTGAAAATGTTATGTTTGGACGTCACCCGTTTGCCCTTTTTTAAGGCGATTTTTTTTATTAATTTTTTTTAAATATTTAACTTTTAAAAACTATTTTGGATATGTACTTACATTTGAACTGTAATGTATAATTTTTTTTAAAAAATTAAGACTTTATATTCTTTTAAACAAAACAAACAGGTAAACGATTACGTCACAAATACCCAATTGACTTTTTTGGTTTATATGGGCTTAAATGGGGTCGAGCACTCCTTGTTGGTTTATCACCCTTGGTTCAGACAAGTTCTTAATTTTGACAGTTTGTGAAGATATGGGCGTACCCTAACGTGGTTAGTAAAGGGGTGAAATGTGAAAAAAATCATTTCAAAACACAATATGTGAATTAAATTACTTTTAGTACAATAATTGGTTCAAATAAAGGGCGCAATTCAGAGAGATTCGGGGAAATGGACCCACGTTACATGGCTCTGGGATTTTCATTTTTTTTTTAATCTAAGGGAGACATGGTACCCACACCAAATATACGGGGTGTAAAAAGTATGATGTTCACAATTTTAATGACGTGTCATAACTTGACAGATTTTTGTCTAGACGATATAAAAGTTATAAACTGTGCTAGCAATTATTTTTGAAAAGCTTAACAATTGGCAACTACTCGTAAGTTTTAAATGTTTTAGTCTACATATAAAAACAAAAAATTAAAAAGTTTCCCAAAAAATTGGCAACAACCCACCCGTAGCGTGGAGTCCGTCAAGTCAGTCGTGTACTATTGTGCGTATTGGTCGCGGTATTTTTTCTCCGTTTTTTATTACGTGCGTTGCAGTTTTTTATGGGGCTAATTTAATTAGGCAGATGAGAGTGTTTAAAATATCAAAAATGGGTTCGTCAAATGAGGTTGTGAAAAAAGAGAATGACATTTTGAGCAACTTATTTAAACTCAAATGTAGCTGTTTCTTTTTTTATATAATTAGAGACTTTCTATTTTTTAAGCAAAAAAGGACTGTTTTAAAACATAATAATTTGTGTTCTTAAAATGGATATTCAGCTGATTCAGCTTAATTTTGTGGTAAGTACAATTATTTTTTAATTACAAATAAAAACCCCAAATAAAGTAGAAAAAAAAACGTTATTTTTTACGCAGGGAAGGCTGGTCTAAGAGCTGCAGAGCTGCGTATTGTCCGAAAAAAAAAAAAGCCAAACAATAATTTATTGTTTTTTACTTAAATTTATTTCAAAATTAAATATTAAAATAAATTGCCAGAAGTAATTTTTATTATTTTCTAACTTAAAATGGATGTTTTGCAGCTCCTAAGCATCAGCAGTCTTTTTAAATAAACATATCTTTAAAAAAAAGTGTAAATATGTAAAACCTCGCAAAAACCGTTCACCGTTCGACTCCCCGTGATGAAGCAGGCGCTGTTGCCAATTTTTTAAACTTTAAAACAATTCTTTTGACCCATGGCCACTTGCTGTAATCTCCACTATCCCCATTAAAAGTGAACATCTCTTTTTTCCCTGTATACTAGATGCTACTGGCCTCAAGGGAAACACTTTGGTAAAGAAAATATTCAGTTTGGAATTTGCGAAAACAAATTGACTATTTTGGGTTGTTATTGTTATTTTAACGTTGTTTTCGACAGGTGTCATTTTTGACGGATGCCGTTTTTAACAAAAGGGGGGGGTTTTTCTTTACTGAAAAATTGTTACTTGTATCTGAATTATTACTTCGTTTTTCTAATTAGGTCTTATTAGTTTATAAAAGTTAGTGTTAGTTTATATAACTGCGCTCCGTATTTGTAAGTTACGGTGTCGTGGTTCCTCGTACTGTCATTTCGGTCACGTCGTCGAGTGTCGAAGATAGACAAGTTGTTGGGAATGTTAATCGCCTCTAGGATCTTTGCCTCAGCATTAATTTAAAAGTAAGTTTTTCACTGAAAATTGTTTTAGGATTAATGTTTATAGTTTTAGTTTATTAATTGTTAAGTCGGCGTTTTCTACAGCATTATAAAAGTACCACTATTTGCTTCTTTAACATTATCTACTTTATATTATCCTTGTAATAATTTTTACTTTATTTCTGTTTTTTCTTGTTTTATTTACATTGTCAGAATATAAAATAATCTCTGAGACAAGTTTTCTTTCCATCTTTTGCTGGTTATAGGAAATTTATATTAGATATACCGGGTAGTGCGTCGCCGAGCTGAACACAGGAAATCCCATGTAAATTTTAAGGGGGTTAATTATTGGCTCCCCTGTACGTTTTGTAAAATGTAAGATTTTAAGACCTTTTGAAGGGACCAACCTTTGACAAACGCTCGTGCCAAATTAAAAAAAAATTAATAAGCGAATCTTGAATTATTCAATTAAATGTAATTGCAAAATTACCAAATTTTCGGTTCAGGTAAAACTAAACAGGCACCAGTAAAATGAATATTGTCCCTGACATGAGGAAAAGTTTTTTTGTTTTATTAATCTCACAACCATTACATTCAAAGTAAAAGACACGTTAACATTATTTTTATAAAACTTTTTATTTAGTGTAACAATTAACTTTAACTAATAACAATTATTACTATAGATCATTAAAAAAATACTTTTATCATACTAGAATTTAATTAAACCAATAGCAGTATCTGAAATAATTTCAATTTATTTTCCCATTAAGCCTATCTGGTCGATTTCAACCATTAAACATATTGTCAGTAAATTCGAGTCGCAAGCTATCGCAATAAATAATTGTAAATGTTTAACTCAGAAGATCGAAAAAAGATAGAACTGAACTCTTAATATTTTACTAGGTGTGGAAAAATAAAATGAAATAAAATACAATATTTTTTTTTAAAATAATAGAGAACTACAAAAAACATTAATTAATCAAATGTTCAAACAACCCCCCATTAACAGCTAAACAATATCCCAACCGATCATAAAATTCATTTCTAACGTTGCTAAGTTAATATTGCGAAATTTTATTACATTCTAACGAAATAGCGTTTTGTAGCTAGTTTAAATTCTCAAATTTTACACTTTTATAAATGACACTTTTTAAATGACCCTACAGAAAGAAGTCATGTATTCGGTGAAAGATCAGGTGACCTGGCTGGCCAAAGTATCCGGTACCGTGGGCCAATAATATTGCCGTTAAAAGCATTTTCCAGGTACTCTCTAACTGAACGGGCATTATGGTAGGGGGAACCAACCATTTGGTACCAGATCATTTGATCTTCCCGAACAACTTCTTCAAGGCGGGTCCAATTTGATTTTGAAATAAGTCCAAGTAGGTTTTTGCTGTCAGGTAATACCCATAAAAAGGGTCCAATGATATGGTGTCCGATAATTCCCACGAATACATTTGTTTTTTGGGGATATTGTGTCCGAGTATGAACAAAGCGATGTTCATTTTCTTGGCTCCAATACCGGCAATTCTAAACATTTGGTTCATTGTTGAGTACATTCATAGGTAAAACAAATATTTCTTAAAAAATTCTTATCGTTATTTGCTCTTTCCATCATTTTAAAACAAAATGCCATACTTCGCTCTTCATCTCCTTCCTGCAGCTCTTGATGTTTTTCGAATTTAAACGAATATTGTTTGTGTTTTTTCAAAGTGCGCAATACCGTTGTATGATGTTTATTTACCTCTTGCCCAAGAACCATCGTACTAACCATTTTGTTTTCCTCCACACTCAGTAGAATATTAAGATCTCTGTTCTCTTTTTCTTCGGCTCTATTTTCGATATCCGGAGTTGAACATTTACAATTATTTATTACGGTATCTTTGGACTCGAACTTACTGGGAAAATAAACTGAAAACATTTCAGATGCTGCTCTAAAACTGTTTCCCGCATAATGCCTCTTAATTATGGATACTTTTTCGTCGATTGAATAATTCATATTTTTTTCCAAATACCGACTGTCACTGATTTATTGACACTTTTTCTCATGTCAGGGACAATATTCATTTTACTGGTGTCTGTTTGGTTTTACCGAAACCGAAAATTTGGTAATTTTGCAATTAATTTTATTGAATAATTCAAGATTCGCTTATTAAAATTTTTTGAAACTTGGCACGAAGGTTTGTCAGATTGGTCTCGTCAAAAAGTTATCTTACATTTTTTCTGTAAAAAGTCCTGGGGAGCCAATAATTAACCCCCTTAAAATTTACATGGGATTTCCTATGTTCAGCTCGGCGATGCACCACCCGGTAGATTGTTATACATACGATTATTTAAATGCAAAAGGCAAATGCCATTATTTCTTAGTGGAAAGAGTTTAGATGGAAACTGAAACTGCTGCAAATAAATAGTAACTATTTTTGTACTTAGAAATCGCGTGAGTAACAAAAAATTTGTGTATTTATTGTACGACTGGTAGATTTGAATTTCTACCGAAGATTCACTGGTTTTGCCTTCGCGGATTGTATAATTTTGGCACAGTAAGAGCATTATTATTTTTATTACACAGGTTTGAGCAACTAAGATTTTTTAATAAAACTTCCTGCAGCTTCCTTAGCGTCGTGATGTTTTTAACTTGTACTCCATATTAAATATTCATTTAATTTTAAAGGAATATATTTTCACTCAATACCTAAATATATCTAAAGGGTGTACCATATGGTAAAATGGCCCCCATGGCTATTGGAAGAACTAGTAAACCAATAAAATTGTGTGTATTCCTTAGGGTATGTACTTTCCCTACAAAACAAAGGGGATCAAATTCAAAAAGGTGCTTTTTAAGTAATAAAGAAATACGTAATCTTGCTGACCCAGTTGTCCCACTTTCAATGTATTTTCTATTTCAACCTCAAAGTATTTTAGAATATACAGGGTGTCCTATTTTCGTGTGTTTTACGGGGTTTCTCGCTTATGAGTGAAGTTACAAAGATGCGGTTTTCGCGACACCGTGCTACTTTTTTGTCAAACGAAAGATGCCGCAAACAAATTTGTCCTAGCCCCCTTAGTTTCTTCGCTACAGGGTGATTTTAAAAAAGTTGTATTTTCGGTTACCCCTCGTATCTCAGGTATCTGATAACTTATCGAAAAGATAAAAACGGGCCCTTATAGAACTTTTTACGCAGAATACAGTGGCGTACTTGAAATTTTTCGGATTTACTTTCTTTGAGATATTAGCCAAAGTTGCACTTTTTAAATGGAACACCCCGTATATTTTTTCGTCATATTATTTGCCACACTGAGAGCTTTCTAAAAATATAATATAGTCAAAACTTATTTTTATAAACAGCATGAAAACATGCAATTATTTACTTTTTAACTTTACTTTAAATTAATGACAGTCAAATTAATCAACGTCAAATGCCTTCTCGCACCAAAAAATAATCTAGGAATATAAATGAATGGATAAAAATAACAATTTTAGGCTAGAATTGTTCTTAGCCTTAAAAGACAAACTTAACTACTAATTTTATAAATACTGTTCGAATTGGTGACCATGATGTCTTATGCATTGTTGGCATAGCGTCTGTAGTCTTCTTAAAGCATTTTCAAATATGAAAGAGCGGGCTCGCAACTCTCTAAAGGCATTTTCCGTGGCCTCTCTTAATTCCTCAATTGTTTCATACCTCCTCGAGTATATTTTACCTTCTAAATATCCCCACAAAAATAATCTAAAACTGAGAGGTCCGGAGACCGTGGTGGCCATCGAATAGGTCCGTGCGTGGCTATAAATCGATTAGGAAAGTGCTGTTCCAACCAGTGTTGTATCACGTGAGAGTTGTGAGCCGGAGCTCCATCTTGTTGGAAATAGATGTCATTTACTTGAACCAAGGGAATATCTTCCATAATAGTCATTGCTTTTTCTTAAAGGATTTGTATGTTGACCCAAGTTGCAGAATGTGCGACGAGGGGGAAGAAACAGCCTACCATGTCCTGTGCGAATGTTAAGCATTGAATCACAAAAGACAGGCATTATTTGGACAACCAAAAATAAGCCCACAGGAATATATCAACCAACCAGTTTAGGGGTAATACCAGACTTGTAGAAGGAACAAGACTAATGGAAGGATTGGTAGAAAAGATAATGGGAGATTAGGCACAAAAAGCCCAAGAGGCTGCGCTGCCTCCGGTTGAAAATCAAGAGGGCTCCAAGGGAAGAAGATAGTCTTGATTTTAAATCAGTCTCAATCTAAGTTTATAAAAGAGACGTCATCACTAAACATTTCTAATTTTCTGCCTTTTTAACATGCTGACAATACAGATATTTTATTTCGGTAACTGGATTTACTTAAAATATTTTGCAACTGGAACATTTTTTGTTGTTAAGTCATTTTCCAAGGAAAAAAAGTTGATTCCTCGCTAACATTAATTAGCAATAGGAAAACGAGTAAATATTAGTAATAAATTTAATTAAAAAGAAGGTAAAATAAAAAAACCAAGCAAATGTACAAAATGGCAGCTATTTTGCAAAATACACTTTACTCCCTCTTTAAAAAATTAAATCGGCCCCTATCTAGTCTCTCAGGTTTATTAAAAAGTTTGAAGAGTGTTAATAAGTGTACTTTGCAAAATGGCGGTTATTTTACACATTTGATTTAGTATCGTTTTCATTCTCTATCTGTGGTCCCCATTTTGAATTGACCTGTTCTTACTTTTGGTAATTTTAAAAGAAATTGTTTCTTAATATTTTCCTCTTGGTATCATTGTGTATATCATAGTGTGTGATAAAAATATCAATGATTTGTACCATTAAAAATATTTAAGGACACGTTTATGTAATTATGAGTTATTTAAAAAATGCCACACACGATTATACTATTCTTATTTTATGTAATATACATTTTTTCAGCGTGTTTGCCAAAAAAAAATCGATTTAGCATACTTCTAATGCTGATCTCGAGGACAAGATTTTCCGAACTACAGTAGATCTGTTTCGACGATGGTATGATGATTTTTGATTATTTGTATGTGGTTTTAGTTATCAGCTTGTGGCACAAAAAACTGTTTCCACGTTGTTTATTTAGTTTTCTTTTTAGAAACAAGAGGAAGAAAGAGAAGTTAAAAAGAAAGAGAGAAATCGCGAACAGGAAAAGTCTCATTCCCGCTCGCCCACTCCAAAACGCAAGGAAAAGGAGGAAAAACGGGAGAGAAAAAAGAGATCTCGATCAAGGTAATCTTTTAAAACATGAAAAATTATAAAAATGAAATAATATATTTTTAATATTCTCATGCTAAAATAATTTATTATTGTGATTTTTAGGTCTCATGAAAGAAGTCGTGAGCGTGAAAAAGAACGAGAACGAGAACGTGAACGGGACAGAGAGCGGGAAAGAGAAAGGGAACGCGAACGGGAGAGAGAAAGAGAAAGGGAGCGCGACCGTGATCGTGATCGCGAGCGGGAAAGAGAAAGGGAAAAGGACAGAGATAGGGAGGATAGGCGGCTGGATAAACTCAGTACGAAGGAGCTCTTGCGAGAAAAGGAAATGGAGGAGGAGAGTAAGGAAAAGAAAAAAGCCGAAAGAAGAGCTAGAGAAAAGGAAGCTGCCTATCAAGAACGGCTAAGGTAGGTAGTGTGTGTGTAATTTGTAAACGTGGCGACGCAAAAGCCGTCTATCTCAAATCTAAAACATTATGGTTTCAAAGGATTTTTGAACGTAAAATATTTAATTTATTTATCTCATGCCAACTTTATACGGGTTGGTAGGTAGGTAGGTAGGTTTAAAGTGAGTGGGTATAACACCCTTCCACCGCGACCGATCGGTCTATTTCGGCTTACATCCTTTTATATTTCTCCCACCAGGTCCAGACTCCTAATAAATCTGATGATCCTGTTGGGAGAGAGATCTTTCACCTCCCCCGGCAACAAGGTGTCATTGCCGAGGATTGCGAATCTTAGTCGTGCCATTGCTGGGCACGAACACAGTATGTGTTCTGCCGATTCATCCCCCTCCATGCACATGCGGCACTCGACGTCTTCCGCTAGGCCGATCTTGTGCATGTGGTATTTTAATCTGCATTGTCCCGTGTACAGTCCCACTAGAGTTTTAAGGTGTACCCTTGATTGCTCCAGTAGTTTGACAGTACATTGTTGGTTCATTGGCCTTATGAAGGCCTTCGGTCGGGTTGAGTCTGGAATAAATTAAAAACAAGTTATATTTTGGAAAAATGCTTGGACCCGTCGATTAGTATTTTTAATTCCGCTCTTGTAAAAAATATCTATGCAGTATGTTTCAAGTTTGAGATATGACGATAATTTGTTTAAATCGAAACCCAAGTTTTTTTAAGTATTTTTAAAGCGCATAGCAAATAATACATAATTGCCCAATTTTTCTTCCGTGTAGTTTGCGAGATATTGCATAAAAAATTCTTAAGAAATCAATCATATTTAATTCACATTAATATTGTTTTTCAAATTAGGATCGTTATTGGGTAAAATATACACTGGGTTATTTGAAATTAATTTATACATGTATATGTTTAAAAAAATTAAACTAATTTTATAGACATATTAGCGTGTTGCGACGATCTTAACCTACAAAAAATAAAAATTTAACCTTACATCTTTTAAATAAAAAATATTTTCACAAATATTCCTGACATAACGAACATTTTCATGCTTCTCATTCATAATACTTACATAATTTCCATTCTTTCTGTAAGTAATAGAAAACCAAACAATCTTTCTAGAAATTTAAAACTTAAATTATTGATTTGGATTATTGTACACGGTTTTTTTTTCAAAATATGTAAGAGAAATATCTTAGTCTTTTAAGTTCCAAAATTTTAAACATTAAACAGTTTAAGTTTGAATGCTTTAGTTTTGAATGTTTTGAAGAAATATGTGCTTTATCTCTCATTCTGTCACAGCATTTAAATAAAGAACAAACATTTAAATTAAAAATATTAATATTACAATTTTCAGAGATTTTAGACCAACCTAATTAAAAACTAACCTTTACACTTTAACTTGATAAACACGAAATCAAGACATCAGGCAAAATCCTGTAAATTAATACAGAAACAAGAACTTCGTAAACAAATTTCTGAAATGCCTAATGACGGTATTGTTAGCTCCTCTTTAAACCAGTTGTTCTTCCCAGTTTAGATAGTTCAAAAATAAAACCAATGCTTCTGTAATACAAAAATGGCGTATTATAATTGATTAGGGCCAATTCAACAAATAAACGATAGATGATCGTTATCCCATCCCCACTATCTGACGTTTTAGACCAACTTGGTAGATTGCTACAATTTTGAATCCGTTGAAGAAATGTGTGCTTTTTTGCTCATTCGGTCAAAGAACAAACATTTAAATTTAAAAAATAGTATTACAATTTTAAGAAATTTTAGCCTAACCTAATCAGAAACTAACCTTTACACATCAAGTTAAACACAAAATTAAGACAAAATCCTCTAAATTCATACAGAAACAAGAAGCTCGTAAGCGAATTACTCAAATGTCTAATGACGGTATTGTAGCTCCTCCTCGAACCCGTTGTCCTTCCCGATGTTGATAGTTTTGAAAAAAACGAATGCTTCTGGAATACAAAAATGGCGTATTGTTATTGATTAGCGTCAAGTTAACAAAAAATCGATAGGTGATCGTTATCCCAACCCTAATACCTGATATTTTAGACCAACTTAGTAGAAGTCAATGTTTTACTATCCTTCACTTTTCATCACGTGTTCGTGACTTAAAGATTTTTTTCCTGGAGCAGTCTTGATTTGTTACCGGAGGCAGCGCAGCCTCCTGGGCTTCTTATGCCTAATCTCCCACTTTCTTTTATACCAATCCTCCCACTAGTCTTGTTCCTTCTACAAGTCTGTATAACCCCGAGACTGGTTGGTTGATCATATGTAGTTATCCATTTTAAGATATTTTTATTAAGTAACCTCAATTTCAGGGCATGGGAAACCCGAGAAAGAAGAAAGGCCAAAGAGTATGAGAAGGAAAGAGAAAGGGAACGACTTAAAGAAGAAGAGCGTGAACGTGATGCAAAAAGACTAAAGGAATTCTTGGAAGATTATGATGATGAACGTGATGATGTCAAATATTATAAGTAAGTTATTTTGTTATTTTAGAAGACCAAGGAAGTGGTAATAATAACGTCTTTTAGTAGTATTTGATACTGGCGTATTTCGATAAAATATGCCTTTTTGTTCCTATCAAATGTTGCTCGCGAGTGTATCAGACGTCACGGAGCCCATGTTGAACCCTCTTACAAAGTTTATAACTAAAATTTTAAGAAAATTCCTCTCTTTCATATTCAACTTGACAGAATATTCTTTTTACGGTTTTTTTTCATATCGGAGATTTCTTACATTTTCCCGGACACTTGTACTTAGTTATATTTTTGTTATTAGGGGAAGGGAATTGCAAAGGCGAGTGGCTGAGCGACTGAAAGAGGCTGAATCTGACACTAAAGATAGGTTAAAAGAAAAAGAAGAAATGGAAGAGCTGAGAAGAAGGATATTCGCTGAAGAACATGATGATCCCAATGAGGCATTTGAAAAAGTAAGTTTGTGACAAATGTTTTTGCAAAATTTATATATATTTTTAAATAATATTTGCAAACAATTGTATTTATTTGTTTAAGGCCAAGAGAGAAAGGGAAGAACAGTACAAGCCCAAACTCTTAATTGACGTGAATCTAGAGCATTGGAAACAAAAGGAGAGGGAGAAAGAACGGGAGCTAGAAAGACAAAGGGCGAGGGAAAGAGAAAGGCATAGAGAAATGGAAAGAGATCGACGGCATAGGGAAGAAAGGGAAAAGTAAGTAATAAATTTCATATAAAGCGTTTGTAGTATATCCTTAAATTAATCTATTTAAAGCTTACTTCCAACCTCTTAATATTTAGCAGTATGTCAGGCATGGAAGTAAATATTAGCAATTTAAACATTAATATAAAACACAATATTTATAATGATATATTTTTTCAGATATGTAGTGGCGCAAGCTGCTAAAGAGTTGGAAGCTGTCGAAGCTGAACCAATTGATAGTGATAGTGATATGGATACTAATCATTATATCACCACCCGCTGACACTGGCTCAGTTTCTAATGATAATTCGGATTCTGCACAGGTACTTTCTAACTGTTTTTAACATACTGAGAGTCATACGGGGTTTACCAGCTTTATTTCAAAAATGTATTAGTGCCGACGACCCCATATACAGGGCGTTATAAAAAGACTTTAATATATTAAAACCCCATAATCCTTATGTAAACCAAATTAAAAAAAGGAAAATTAGTGGACAACTATTAAATACCAACATATTTGCCCTTAAATAGTAAGTTCAAACGCCATACCCGCCAATGTTTGTATTGTCATCTAGCCCTCCTATTTTCAATGATTTTTATTTTAATTTTCAGTGTTTTTTATTTTAACTTTAGTAATACACATTTTTTTTAATTTTAAAGACACATTAAACACATTACAAGTACACCATAGCTTCAGTTTATTTCCGCACGAAGAAATGAATTACAAACAACAGTACCTAAAAAATACTTTATTGAAACTCCTATAATTTTATCATTGTTTTTAAATAAAATTTCTATAAATTTTATACAATTGTTTCGAGAATTGAGTGAATCTCTACACAACTTAAGAAGTCACCCATCTCAATATATTAGAGTACATGTTTCCATAACTGTTCATAAATTCAAAATATTACTTTTTGTTTCCCATTTCCAATTTTTTAGGCACTTACGGCAATCAATAATTAATTTCTTTATTTCAGTGGACACAGGTTCAAGCACCGGACGAAGATTCAAGACAATCATTTTCTTCGCCTGTTGAGCAGTCTACAGAACAAGCGTCTTCTGGTATAGGCATGAAGATAACTCTCTCTAAACCGATACCGTTTACCAATTCACACTCGCCAACACAACAACAGGTAAGTTCTACCACCACAGCAAAAAGGTTTTTGGACACTTAATTTTACATTGTATTAGTCTTATCCTTTTTTTACACAAAAACAAACACAATATTAAACTGTAATCGAAAATCTCAAAGGTAATTAAAACTAAATATACACTGCTCAAAAAAATTAAAGGAACACTTTTTAGTAAACTTGTAAAATATTAGCTTGGTATTCTTAAACAAAAAGGTTATATAGCTTAAATTAAAGGTCTTGTAAAAACACATAATTCATGTCAGACAAAAATTTCTTGTAGCTTTTATAGTTTTTGAGATATTGACGTCTTAAATTTTAAAAATAATCGTTAATATCTTAAAAACTATAAGAGGTACAAAAAATTTTATGAAACAAAAATAGAGCTTTCTAAATTGTCTATATAAAAAGTTATATATTTTTGATAGGATAAACAATAAAGTAGATATATTATATGTTTAACACTTTGTTTTTTTTTACCTTTTTTAGCTTTTAAGTTTTTTCTTAGGAATAAATGATTAATCAAATGACATATTCTTTGATTTATTGTGGGAAAATGTGTATCTTTTGAAATATGTAAGTTTGATCTGAATGTAATTAACGCCTTAGAAGTAACAAATGAACTAAGAGTGTTCCGTTAATTTTTTTGAGCAGTGTATTTAGAGAATAAATAAAATACATTTTCACCCCCCAACAAAAATGAACGGGTCTATTTTTTGGTGTAACACTTTCATTAAAAAGTAATATGATCTAATTTTACTTATTTTGTATTTTCTGATAATTTAATGTTGTACTAAAATTTGTATTTAATTTTAAGGGTCGAGACGTAGACTCCAGAAAAAAGAAGTTAAATCTTCGGGACGTATTTAATCCAGACGAAGATGATACTGCTACTCAGGTGAAAAAGCGAAAACTAGTTCCTTTAGGTGAGTTCTTTATTTATAATTTACTCTGTAGTTATGGTGATCGGAATACTAAAGATTAATAATGTCACCAGAATTTGTTTAAAAATTTTATGAAAAAAAATTTTAGGAAAAATTTTACGAAAAAAAAAGTTTTTCCAGGGAATTTGAATGGGGCCGGGGTCAAGAATGAAATGATTTTTTAAATTATCCGCACTTTACAGATACACCAACGAATAATTAAAAAATATTTACATGTAAGAATTATGTCTTTAGAAAAATCTATTAAATGAACTGTAAGTTTTTCAGCATATAGTTACGTTAATACTAGTAAACAGAATCGTTAGAGTGACTACCTTAATGTCACACCGAAAAATCCTACAATGAATATTATTTTCTTTAAACGTCAGTAAATTCGTCATCACTCGACTGTGTAGACGACCGGAAATTTCATTTTTTTCTTCGCCGGAGCTTTTCACTTTTCCGCCAGCGGAGGAAAAAGCGTAGACACAAACAACAAAACAAGCGTCAACAACTTAACTATGAAAAGACACATCTTCGTGTAAATAGTCAAATTTTTTACACAAAACACATTCACGCACCATTTTAAAGTTTTTAATATAAGTTTGTAAATAGTTTTAACATATAGTTTTAATAAAAACACCACTAATCAATGAAAATCCGTGGAGAAAATATATAACAATATTTTATTTAAAAATTTGCTGGTCACACTGTATCTACCTGTCAACAAATAGATCTGTCTTTTGGACATTATGTCATTAATATAGAATAATTCTTTGAATTTTAGATCATTCCGATTATACTTTGCATTTTAAATAGTTTTAATGTTTTTATATTCTGAAAACGATGTCCGATTTGTCACCAAAATTTATTCCCTGTAAATTATCATAAAAAATTTAAGTTTTTTCAACTGTCATCTTTAAATTTTTATTGCTTTTTAGATTATAGTGAAGATAAAAAGGGTAAAAAAGAGAAAGAAAAAGAAAACGGTGAGAAAAAAGTAAACGAATCAAAATCTCAAGAAGAAAAACGAAAGCACATAAAAACCCTAATAGAAAAAATACCAACGGAAAAGGAGGCGCTGTTCGCGTACAAATTAGATTGGTCCCAAATCGACAACGATTTAATGGAGAAAAAAATACGTCCATGGATAAACAAGAAGATCATCGAATATATCGGGGAACCTGAACCTACGCTGGTCGATTTTATTTGTAATAAAGTTCTAGCGGGATCTCTACCACAAACGATATTGGAAGATGTTCAAATGGTATTAGATGAAGAAGCAGAAGTTTTTGTTGTGAAAATGTGGAGATTATTAATTTATGAAGTCGAAGCAAAAAAATTAGGCTTGGTTAAATGATGTTCTGATTAACGTTAATCAAAATTGTAAATATATAACTGGTTTTAAGTTACATCTTTCATACTGTATTATTTAAAATAAATATAAATCCTTAGATTCATAATTTTTTTAGTCTCGCCACTGCTTTTTTATCCCAAGTATTTCCTATGGTCCTAAATTTTCTGATTTTCCTTCATATAAGTATTGTAAATATGATATGTATTGTTGTACTGGATTAATTAATGCATTTGCAAACCACTTTTCTTCAGCCTACTCTGATACTAATAAGCAAAAATGTATAAAAAGTAATAAAATAAATAGTAATCTCCCTGATATAAATATATCTTCCTATCAGATAAAAATAACTTGTATATTAGATGCGTTTAATGATATTGATCTAAAAAAGGGGGCGGGACCAGATGGTCTACCCCCAATATTTAAAAAAAAAATGTTCTTTTGCACTATCGAGGCCATTGTGGCTATTGTATAATAATTCATTGTCTTCAGGCATTTTTCCGGACTTGTGGAAATTATCTTACATAACACCTGTATTTAAAAATTCTGGGGCCAGAGACTGCATTGAAAACTACAGACCTATTACAAAATTGTCCTTATTTTCAAAAATATTTGAAATGCTAACAGCAAATATCATGGAATCCAATTTTAAAAATATAATAATCTCTAATCAACACGGTTTTAATAAAGGCAAATCTATAACAACAAATCTTTTGTTGTATAGCAAATACGTTGTTGAAGGCTTCGAGAGCGGTTTGTTGGTTGACTCCATATATACCGATTTCTCAAGGCGTTTGACAAGATTAATCATGAGATTTTATTGACCAAACTTTATGGTTATGGTGTTCATGGTTCACTGTTAAACTGGTTTAGATCTGTTAAAATAAATAACTATGAGTCGAGAGTTTTTGATGTTCCCTCTGGAGTTCCTCAAGGAGGACACATTTCCCCTTTATTATTTAACATTTTTATAAACGATGTGGCTGATTGCTTTAGGTTTTCAGAATTTTTATTGTATGCTGATGATTTAAAGATTTTTCTTAAGATAAAAAATGGGCAGGATGTTATTAATTTACAATCAGACTTGGATAGATTTTATGATTGGTGTTCAAATAACAGAATGATCTTAAATATAAAAAAATGCACATTAATTCAGTTTAGTAGATCTTTAAATATTCAGAGAAATGTGTATAGAATTAATAGTGAGCCTTTAAGCCAAGTAAACACTATAAAGGATTTGGGGGTATTTTTTGGTATTAAACTTTCATTTTCGCCCCATATTGAATACTGTAAAAATAGAGCGCTTAGGGTTTTGGGGTTTATTAGGAGAAATACTAATGATTTTCAAAATATAAACTCAATAAAACTATTGTATGTTTCTCTAGTAAAGCCCCTTTTAGAAGGTTGTTCTGTTGTTTGGAATCCATATTACGATTTTTTTTAGATATATTGCCTTTAAATTGCATATTCCCCAAGATATAATAAATTTTGATCAATTAGAAAAAACTATTAATTTACAAAGTTTGAGAGTTAGATGCGAAAATGCTGATATATTTTTTCTATATAAACTTATACATGGTCATGTGCAATGTAATGAACTTCTCTTTTCTGTAAATTTTTATGTACCTCCAAGGACATTAAGGCATCCTGTTACTTTTAAAACACACTTTTACTCAACGTTATATGGGCAATTTTCCCCAATTGATAGAATAATGAAACACGCTAATAATTTTAAGGACGATTTATTGCATTTATCACTAAATCGGCTTCGAAATGTTCTCAAATCTAATGTTTATATAAATTAAGCGCATGTTTTACTATACTTTTTTAATGTGTATATTTAAATTTTAATTTTGTATGTTTTAGTTTGTTTGAAATTTTTTCTTATATGTAAAGAGTTGTCAACTTTGTTTCTGAAGTTTTCTAACTTGCTATTTTTAACTTTTTTTTTTAATTATTGATTATGAATTTTAATAACTGACTGAAATATGCAATGTTAGTCATAAGTAATATTTATTTTTAAGGGTTATTATATGTATATTGTATTTAAATTTGTTATTGGGCGATGCCCATTAATGAGAAAAATTTAAAAATTAATTAATTAAAAAGTCTTCGTTGAGGAAAGTGTACTTATTCATATTTAAACCAAGAAAAAAACGTCATAAATCTCCCAATTAGGACGGTAGCAAAAAAACCCATAAAATATTCCAAGTAAACATTCCATAAAACCTTTTTTTGGCCGGGCTCTTATGAGTATGTTCAAGAACCATTTTTTATGTTCAATGAGTTAATCGAAAAATTACCTGAATATGGGCATTACTCTAAAATAAAGCATTTTTTCACACTAAATTACTTTGTTAAAAAATTGTCAATATGAGCAGATTTGTGTTTATAGATTTTTAAGTATAAGAACAAATCAGTAATAATTATTTTAACCTGGACAAAAATTTTCGAATGTACTACCGGCGATATTAAAAGTTTAGTTGTGTAAATAATGAGGCGTGTCAGCTACCCAAAATTTTATGACTGTTTTTTTCTTGGTTTAAATATAAAGAAATACACTATTAGACGCCAAAAGAAACTTTTAACAATAAGACTCCTTTGGTCCTGGTCCAGGGGTATAGAGGCTGAGCCTGCTAAGTTCTATTGTCCCCTTTAAAATAGCAGATTGCCTAAAAGAGAAAAAACACGGAATAAAAAAGAGTTAGTTGTGGTTAGAAAAAAGAAAAAAACTCAAACATCCAAATGCGTATGTTTCGATGGCAAGTTTGCCACTGTTTTCAAGATAAAAATAAAATATAAAAACTGAAAATATAAATAAAAATGAATCGCCGAAATGTATGTACTCGCATAACTTTAGAACAACTGCACCAAATTGGATAATTCTTTTTTTGTTGTGTTTTTTATTGAAGGAAGAAAATTTAAGACAGCCTAACGACCATACAAGTAGGGTAGTATTTTTACTGTAGCGTCCTCTATGAGAAAGAGGCAAAAATATAATCTTCACAAGAGAATGTGTGTCATCTAACAATGTGTAGACAAACTATTTGCTAAATGATAGTTTCCTATATATTTCGGAGATACATTTTAAAACTTTACAAAGATGGCACTACGTATGCAAGTAATCTTGCGCAATTGTCATATATAAAAACGAATCCCTATTTCCCTTGGTCACGGCATCACGCATAAACGGCTAGACGGATTTCGCTAATTTTTTTTGTGGTTTGTTATTGTCAGGAGAAGGTTCTTATTAAAGAAAAAAATTAAGAAAGCTGTGTGGACAACGTCGTAGTAATTGAAATTGTTAGAATATTAATAAAAGTTATAAAGATTCTAAGGTCGCTTTTTTTACGCATGTCATAGATTATTATGTATGACAGCTCTCCATTGTAGTTGATCATACGTCGGTCGGGCACTAACCAAAAAAAAAAAAAAACAGACAATATACTTATAACCATAACTTAATTTATTATTATTAAACAACTACTACATGTCATTACATCCTTTTATGGCCATGAAGGTTTTTCTCCTTCCTTAAGTTCTCTTCCATATAAGTAACTTTTGTCCCTAAACAAGGTATATCTTTCTGTCTCCAGCCTAAAATAAAAATATATGACATAAAGGAGTTGGCAAAGTCGTAACTATAATCTTCCCATTTTTATTTAGGAATGACAAAAGCAAAAAGTCAGTAACCATGGTTACTAATCCAACTGAGTCACAGGGAGACTTTTTCTTTGTGTTTTTTCTTGATTCATTTCCAAATGAAAATGGCAAGATTTTAAATTTGATTAATCTAATCACAATCAAAAAATCCACATTAGTTTATATGTCTTCGAAATTAGTTTTACTCAAACCATGATAACTATTGACAAGAATAAGCATTACTCGTAAAAATTGCAATGAAAAGAAATATAGAAAATAGGTTAATTTTTCAAAATTTTTAAAATAATATACATGTAAGATAAGTTCTTTTTTAGGCAATTTTGAATGAACTTCAAGTTTCCAGTTGTTTGTACAAAAGTGTTGGTGAATCAAACTCTACACAACCCAAAAGAATTTATTTTGAATAACTACTTATATACTTTTTTTTCAAAAAATATTTTTTTTATTTAAAATTTAACATTAAATTTTTGTCAGTGCATTTAAAACTGTGATTGCTACTTTGTAGGTAAGTAAAGAAATAACTACTCTTGCTATATATAGGGTGGTTTTTAACTTTTGAAAAGGACAAGATATCAAGGTCAAATAAAATTTAAGTAAAAGGGTATCACTGAAACAACTTTTTGGCATAGAAATTGTGGTCATGTAGCCTTGTGTCGAGAGGGCACCATCACCTTTTTTTTTTAAAAGGGATTAAATAAAAAAATTATGTAAAGTTTCGAAATAAGTATGAGAGTGATTTGCAGAAGAGTTATGTTTGATTTTGTGTGTCTAATTTAATATAAAATAAAGAGCTGTTTTGATTACTACACTTTCGGCCGAGTGATGATCGCGTTGTTAAATTTAGCAATGGACTTAGCAGTTTAGAATGTTTAACAAAACGTCATTGTCATTGTTATTCAATGATTTTAGTAGGCAACCTATTATAATCTGACATTTTGTTAAACATTCTAAACCGTTGTTAACTTTTAACAATTTACTAAGTTGACAACGGTTTAGAATGTTTAACAAAATGTCAGATTTTAACAGGTTGCCTACTAAAATCATTGAATAACACTGACAATGACGTTTGTTAAACATTCTAAACTGCTAAGTCCAATGCTAAATTTAACAACGCGATCATCACTCGGCCGTTTAAGTGCTCACCCTTTAAATGGGAGAGGTTGACCAACAGTCCAAGTTCAGTGGAACAAATTTTAAGCCATACAAACTTTGTGTTAGTAAAATATATAACAAAACTAATAATTACCTATCAAGATAAGCTCCCAGCATAAAACCAATGGCTGGTACGATACCCAAATATAACTGCTTAGGAATAAACGAGTAAATCGCCATCGTCACCGCTCTTCCTTTCCTCCCGATCTCTAAGTTTGCACTTCTGGGTATAAGACCAGTCTGAGTAAATGGTACTCACTACAAAGGCAGGAATAAGCGTTACAAGACAATACCTTTTTATTAATTGGCCAATTTGTATGGCCATCTGAAAAATTACATCACAAAATCTTAGGTTATGGCAAAACGTCAAGCTTAATTTTTATGATGGGAAATTTACTTACCAGACGCTAGAATAGGCTTTTTTAGTTATAAAACTGTGTAATTTTAATTAGTAAGACCTAAAATTAAAATAGTTTGTTAATTTTTTAATCTAATTTTAACTTCTTTTTCTTGCATAAAAGTGGGCTTTACTACCATATCAAAGTTGCCAATAAAAGAATTCGTGAACCATGACGTCATTTGATAAATAAGGCTGTTTGACACGATGTTAATTTGCTAATATTTCTGAGCGCAGAAGTACCACCGAGTTTCAACCAAATAATATTAGCACTTAAAGCGAGAAAAAAAAGGTAATACTTTTATTTTTATCTTCTGTCTCAGGCTTGTTAGCATCGTCAAGCGACAAGGCTGCCTCTAGAGGTGTATGCTCGAAGGTTTTAAATAAATTTTTTTTCATCATTGGCTACACTGAAGTTAAAAAAATTGACTGACAATTCTTTTTTTCACGGTTGACAACACTGGTAATGGAAGCCGGGTTGTCATTGGATTTGTGTGGTCGTTTTTCCAACATTTATTTCCATTTTGCTCGGTCATATTAATAAATATAAAAGGGAAAATGGCACGATTGGAAGACAAGCTTTTAAGAGGATTAGAGGATATTGGGTAATATATCTTACGTTTTAAGAAAAAATAAAAATAGGATAAATAAATACGGCGCTCTAATTTCTAATATTTTTTAGATATTCTGGGCCTCTATTAAAGTTTTCCCGTCTTCAAGAAGCTTCTGAAATTGGACAAAAAGATGTTGAATATACCAAATTGGTTGCCTTTCTTACTACTGAAATTCGAACCTTGCTGAATATTGATGAGGAAGTTAATGCAATAACATCTCCCGAAGATTCTGTTGCTTTTGTTATGGAAATCACTTCATTTTTAAAGGAATTAAGTGAGTAATACCATACAGTTCAAGAGTTAAGAATAAAATGGGTTTAAGTGCTGTTTTGTTCAATATTGAGTTTTAGGATTTTTTTAAAACCAGAAAAAAAAATACAAAAGATTTTAAAATTTACTGGGAAATTTTTAAATTTTAAAGTACCATTTCCTTTTTGTTTTAAAAATTTTTCATCCCTTTTTTTTACGCCCCCTTTTCGAATTTTTTTAAATTCAAAAAAATTTTTTTAAAAAAAAAAAATTTTTAAAAAGGTTTGGGGGAATTTTTTTTTTTGGGGCATTGATTTGATTTTTTTTTTTTAAAAATTAAATTCTTTTTATAAAAAAAAAAAAGGGGGGGGGTTTTAAACCCAAAAGGGGGGCCCCCCAAAAATACACCCAAAAATTTTTTAAAATTTTTTAAAAATAAAAAAAAAGGGGTTTATAAAAAATTTTAATTTTTGAAAGTTAAATCCCTTTTTTAATTTTTTTAAACACCTTTTAATTTTTAAACCCAAAAAAAAAAGGAAATTTTTTTGATTTTGGGGCTTTTTTAGTTTGGTTTTTTTTTAAAAATAAAAAAATTTTTTTTTTTTATTTGGGACCCATTTTTTTCCGAAAAGGGGGTTTTTTTTTTTTTTTTTTTTTTTTTTTTTTTTTTTTGGGGAGGGGCCTTTTAAAAAAAGTACTAAACGAAAAAAACCGTGGAAAAAATTTTTGTTTTTTTTTCAAAAGTTTTTTTTTTGGGGTGGGAAAAGGGGGGATTTAAACACAGGGTTTAAAAATTTTTTGGGGATTGGGAGGGGGAAAAAAAAAATTCTGAGGCAGCAGGTTCCATAGTCTTACACTCTAGGGATGAAGGAAAAGAAAGGGGAAGTTTGGGGTCAACTGAACTAAAAAAGGGGAAAAAAAAGGCACATGTTGCTCTGTTGGGAGCTGCCAGAAAAGGGAATTATATCCCAATCCTCTGAGCAGAAGCCTGAAAATACCTATAGAAGACCCCACAGACCCCCACAGCGGACGGGGGCAAAAGGGAACCCTTTTCTGTGGGTTGGCTTAATAAGACGAACGGTCTTTTTTGAATGGGCCCAGTTAAGTGTTGTGGGGCCCATTAGAAGAGAACAATATTCCAAAGATACATACAATACCAATACATATTACACATCCCAATCAAAACTAATAAGTCATATAAAGTAAATTTTACAGAAGAGAAAAAATAAGAGTTTTAAAAGCTTTTAAAGATTGCACCCCTGCATTTTGATTAATGATACTGGCGGGTGGATTTATGTTTCAAGGGTGTGGTTTTGTACCTTGATGGAGCTTGTATTTGCACCATTGTTGGTGATAGAAAATCAAAATCAAGATAAACTGTCCAGTTGATGGAATGTATTTTTTAAATTTTTTAAAGGGGGGAAAATAAAAGTATTTTTTTCACATCAAAAAAAGTGAATATTAAAAATGTTTTTTAAAAAGCCAAAAAAAAATCTGAAATTTTTTAAAGGGATTTAAAATTTTAGTAATTAAATATTTATAGAAAAGTTTTTACCTTAAAAAAAGGAGGGTTTTTTAAAAAATTTTTTTTTTTTAAGTAAAAAAAAAAAATTTTTTTAAATCCCCGAATAATATGTACCAAACACCCCAATAAAAAAAGGTCCTTTTTTTACCTTTTTATTTTCAAATTAACAAATTTTTTGGTAACAGGTTAAAAAACTAACAATAAAGTTTCAATATCTTGAAATGAACCGTTTGGAAGTCAATTTAATAATCACCCTTTTAAAGGTTCTTTTTGCTTTTTATATTAATGTGGAAAGGTCTGGAATTACCTGGGAAAAATTTTTTTTTAAAACAGGATAAGAATGCAAAAAAGGCTCAGGGCCCCGAGTTTTTTCCAATTTTATCTGATTTTTATATATAATTCAAAAACGCATTTTTCAACTTATTCCACTTTTCTTTTAGATTGATGCTATAGAACTACTTTTAATTATACTTCCTCCCTTATTAATTAAAAATAAGATTCATTTAAGTTGGTGTTTCCCGAAAAAAAGTTTAAAAAGTAATAACCCAAAAAATTTCACCAATTGATTCGAAAATATTTTTTTTATTTTATTTAAAAAATCATTAACTCAAGGATTAGTTTCTGAAAGACTGCAGAATGTATCCGAAAGGCTTCTGCTTGTTGACTATTTATTAACTGAATTAATGGGAGCCAGGATATTACAAGAAAAGAAGCCAGAGAAAAAAATTGAACTGAAGCTTGTAAGTATTTTTTTTAAATGTCAGTAACTAAACTAACTATTTTCAAATTACAATGTTTTTTTATATTATAGCAAGAAACCCCTGAAGGAGCCGATATGAGGCAAATCTTACAGACTTTACGTTTCCCCAAACCTCCAGCCAACATAACTACTAAACAGTTGTTTGACAAATTGGACACCACCATACCATTAGTCCTGAAAAAAGCGGGTGCCGATTTGGTCGGAAAAGGAATTTTTGGATTTCTGAGCGACAAGCAATGGGAAATTTTGAGAGGAGTTGAAAGTGACTTGAACAATGATTATAAAATCAGGAGGGAAATGTTACTCACTAGGCTGGATGTTACAATTCAATCATTTCAGGTAATGTAGTGTTTTTTACATTAGGCCCTTTTAAAATATTAAATATATATTTATATATATATATATATATATATATATATATATATATATATATATATATATATATATATATATATATATATATATATATATATATATATATATATAAA
>JAHBCN010007710.1:0-41876 GCA_019359885.1 Listronotus oregonensis | reverse complement strand
AAAAAGTAGAAGGAATATGAAGGATTGATTTTAAAGGGAAAAAATAAAGTTTTATTACATCTTTTAAAGGAGCTTGATAAATACTAACCTGTGGAATGAAATCCCGGGCTCTTTCTTTTCACTTCTGCTTTTACAGCCATACACTGAACAATTCACCATCGCAAGAATAAATATTGTCTTTAATTACTAGTATTTTTAATGCACAAATTCACAAAATTGCCCTGAAACTACTCACTCTGTCTGCCACATATAAAATGGCCGCCGGCCCGAAACAGGTAACAAAATCGATAAGGAAAGGTGTCCTCTCTTTCCTTGTCTAAGCTTATAAATCAATATTTCATTGACATATAATTGAGGCCAAGAGAGAAAAAGGCATATTCGACGTCCCATGTAATTGATGTCCATCTCAAGATGGGTCAGCATATCTGCGCATGCTTTAAGAGCTTTTTTTTGGGTTGGTGAAAGTTTAGACTAATAATAATAAGACTCTGGAAAGGGACGCGCTATTTTTATAAAGCCACTGAAACATTCCGGGTATGTGTCTTTTTTTAAACCCTTTTTAGTAGTGTAAACAGTTTAATTAAAAATAAAATAGTTAAGAACAGTAAGATAACAGCAATATTTTTGCCCAGTATTCTATGTAAAAATCGCGGAATAAATTATATACAGATAGAAAAAAACCTTAAATAAAAAAACTTTTTTGTTTTTTAAAAAAGTGGATATTCAAAAAATATTTTAAAATATACAGGGTGCCCACTTTCACTGGGCAAACAACTTAAAGAGCTCGGCTTAGAGCAACATGACTTACACATTCCTATCTTAGTTTTTATAACCTTATGGAACTAATTATAGGGTTTAGGTAAGATGTCGAAAAATCGGGGAATCTGTATTTTTGTTTTGCCCTCTATCATAAGATTATCAAAAACTAAGATAGGTATGTAAGTTTTGCTGTAAGTCTAACTGTTAAGTGTTGTGAGCATTCATAGTGACAAAACGGTCACTTTTCAACTGTTGATAATTTATTGAAAAATATTTAGAATTAACCAAAGAACCCAAAAATATAATACCATAAGTAACATATAGGGGTTTCTAATTTAAAAAATTTAAGTTGATGTGCCTAACGAAAGTGGCACACTTTGTATATTCCAAAATATTTTTAGAATATTAATTTTTACCAAACAAACAAGTTTTGTTCTATCTGTAAAGACTAATGAGATATCGAAAAATTACACATCAGACACACTGTACATATAGTATTTTGAACAAATAATTAATTGCATTTAAACTGCATTTAGTTACAGTAATAAAGAAGCATTTAATTGTCTTCAATAAGGTGCTAAGTGTACTTACCTATTTACTTGATGAGTGACTACTTTATTCGTAAGTTAAAGATCGAAGCTTACTTTAGATTTATTTTGGAAAGAACTAGTGATGAAAAAATATACAGGGATGAGCAAAAGTCCGGAATAAAGTCAATATCTTTTTAACCAGTAACTTAGGAAAAAACGCTAAAAACACGTCAATTAAATTTTAAATTGTACGCATTTTTTGGCAATAAAATTTTTTTTTTCAACCCTTAGTTTTAAACCCCCTCCCCAACTTTTGTTTTCAAATGCTATGTCGTGTATGGGCTCATTGAAAAGCTCGAAAAAAATGGAATCTGACCATACCCTTTTTTTTTTTTAACTTATGTGGTTACCAGGAAATGAGGAAAAACTCTTTTAAAAACAAAAAGGTTAGAAATACCTACTTAGTGCTATCTACGGGTGAATTAACGTAACAGATGCTGAAAATGCCCTCCACCCTGTACTTGGCAGGCTCCTAGGCGATGGTAAAACCCGTCTACGGAATTCCGAATGGCCTCAGCGGGTATGTTATGTGATTCCACTCTAATTCTGTTTTTTAGATCTTCAATATTATATTCAGATATCCCAAAAAAAAACAATCTAATGGCGTTAAGTCTGGGGTTCGTGGCGGCCATTCAATTGTACCACGTCGTCCAATCCAGCGTCCTGCAAATATTTCATCGATATATTCTCTGACGTTAATACCAAAATGTGGGGGAGCGCCGTCCTGTTGGAACCAAAGTGTTTCAGTGGGGATATCTGGATCTGCTTCATTGGGAAACATAACAGCTAAAGCAGGCACTAATTCAAAGCGTAAAAAATCTAAGTAGCGTGCAGCTGTAAGGTTTCCCTCAAAAAGTATGGCCCTAATATTCTGTTGTTGATGATGCCTTCCATACATTTACTTTCTGAGGACGTTTCATATGAGCTTCGCATATCCAGTGTGGGTTTTCCTATTCTAGAATCGATAATTGTGCCGTAACTACTCCATTTAAATAAAACGTAGCTTCGTCCGAAAATAGTATGTTTAGTGGAAACCCATTATTCTCGTCACATCGCCTCATTATTTCCTCACAAAATTGAAACGCCTGTCATAGTCATCTTCCAAGAGCTCTTGGGCAAGATATACCTTATATGGGTGGTATTTTTCTGTTTTCAAAAACCTCCCAATCGTACGTCTAGACGCAGGATTGTTTTGGGCTAATGAAACCGTTGACAAATGTGGATCTTCCTGCAGAGATACGGCAATGTCCAATTTTTGATCTTCGTCTAAAACATGTGGCCGGCCACTTCTGGGCAAGTCCTTCACTGTACCATGTTCTTCAAATTTGTGTAAGATCTTACTCACAGTAGCCTGGGAAATGTGATTTGCCGGATATTTTGCATTAAATAAAGTAGGTACACACTTCACTTTGACTCCGCATTCTATCCCCACATCCCAACAATATCAAGACTTCGATACGCTGCCTCTCTGACAATACCATTTTTGTTTGGCAAATTAAAAAAGAACACTTTGAAGGTACACAATTAATAAACTAAACAGATTTCAATTTTACCCAGAAATGCCACAATTTTAAAACTGAGTCAAAAAAAAAATCTTTTTCAGGGCATTTTGGTACAAAAAATTTAACAACCTTTTTTCTTTTTGAAGAACACTGCTTAACAATTGCTTGGGATTTATAACTAATTTTATGTGTAATTTTTTTCTGAAAAAAATTCCAAAGAATGTTAATGCTAGATTACGTTATCAGTTTTACACATAATCAATAAAATTTGTTGCCTGCCCAGGTTGGTCTGTTCTTAAAATTTGTAAACTTTTAAAAACTAGATACTGATGATCCTTAGTAATTGTTGAGCAGTGTACATCATCAATGCTAAATGCCACTTTATTTGTTTATTTGCAACGTTAATTCACCGAGATAGCACTAAGTAGGTATTTCTAACTTTTTTGTTTCCTGGTAACCACATAAGTTTAAAAAAAGAAAGGGTATGGTCAGATTCCCTTTTCGACTTTTCAATGACCCATAACGACATAGGTTTGCATTTTTAAAAAAAAATTGGGAAGGTTTCAGCTAAGGGGTTGAAAAAAAATATTTTATTGCCAAAAAATGCGTACAATTTAAAATCAATTGATGTGTTTCAGCGTTTTTTCCCCCAAGTTACTGGTTAAAAGATATTAATTTTTTTTCCGGACTTTTGCGCATCCTCATTTTTATGTATAAAATTTTTATTAATATTATATTGTTACAGATACCTTTAAAATAAGAATTACAAAAATATTTATTTGAGCATCATTGTTTTTTAAATAAAACTAGTTTGGTATATTTATGTCTTATATTTTCCTCTTTTTTTAGATACTAATTTGGTTTCATGATAAATTCTTACATCCAAAAATAACTCTATAATTAATTTTGTAAGTTAAATCAAATCCTTGTCTAAAATATCTTGAGAAAAAACATGTTCGGTCATTGAAAATGGATTTCCAATATTATTTATTATTTTGAGACATAAATATGGCCTTTTTTGTTTGAATAAATCTTGATGGTATTAATGTAATGTAAACAAATTCTGCAAAGTACCTCTGAGGGAGACACGAGTTTTCCTCGATTTTTTATTTTTATTAAAAAGGATAATTATTATCTTTGTCTATAAGCTGTTCTGCACTTATAGAACACAATGACTTATTATTTAATATTCTTTTACAATATAGTCAAATATATTTTACATTTTCTGCATAATATGTTAAAGTCCACATTGTTTTAAAATAATCATGATCAAATGTATCAAAAGAAATATTTTCTGTTGAAATTATTATTGAATCTTTCAATTTTTTTTTCTAGAAGATACATGCAATATATCTAATCCATCTGCTAAACAGGTTTCATTATCAAATGAAGTGATTTTATCTTTAATTAATAGACGTAAAAAGGCTGTTTTGCGATTGGTTTTTACAAGAGGCACCTCAGAACGATTTTTTAAACCACAGATGTATTGCTCAAACTCTTTGGCACTTTTTTCTAAAAGTTCTACCGATTTTTGTTTGATAACAATGTTATACTTGATTTTTTAAAAACATTATTTCTGCAGTTTAATAAATTAAAAAGATTTTTAAACATAAAACAAAACTTGCTTGTTGCCAAACAGCCATTAAATTCGTTATGTTAAGTTTTGTGTGGGTATTGCAAGGCATTGCCAACCCTTTCTGATAGAACCTGAGCCGTAAGCTTAACATTCTGCCTATTATTAATATAAAATATGTGTTTTTTTTTTGTTATTTAAGTGCCTGCATGGCCTTCTTTTTTCTGCACTTCATGTAAGACTTTGAGATAAATTCCCATTTTAAAATTTTTCTATCAGAATCAATTAAGTTTTTTGAATTTCCCAAAGCAATACGAACTAACTTAATCATATGAAAAGCATTCAAAAAATATCCAAATTTTATCATTTGTTGCATGGTTTTTAAAATTTGGAGTACCATAATTAAAATTTGCACCTAATGTTGTGCACATGGTTAAATTAGAATGAGCACCATCAAAAGTAATGAAATATACTTGAGCTCCAGATTTATGCATCAAATTTAAACATGTGCTCAGCAAACTTGCTTTTTTAAGCCAGTAAAGCTATTAATTAAAAAATATCCTAGCGGAACCTTCCAATGGTTATTTAATGAGACTGCCAAAAAAACTTAGGCATTTTTGGCAGGAATACCATTGTCATCTTCTTTTCTTAGGTTGATGCCCAAATCCACAATTCCAGAAAACTGACCACTGGGTCTGTCCCATATTACTTGAGACCTTATTGACATCTCATCGATGTTTATAAACACAGGTTTTTTTTTTACTTTTTAAAGAAATTGCCAAAAAAGCTTCTTTCGAAAAGCATGGGTTTTCCATCCACTATGCTGTACCATTTTCGTAATGTACTTGGACGATGTAATAAACTACTCCAAGTCTTTCTAACATAATTGTATGCAGCTAATGAATAAAATTGCAAGGTTAATGCAAATTCTCTAAGCGAGAACAACGAAGAATGTCACCGTCACGTCACACGTTAAAACAACCGAACGATCGATAACTGTTGTGATGACCAGCCAATGGCATGTTAGAATTTTACTCACGCGCAGTTGGAAGCTCTCCATCGTGGGGTAAACTTATGGAAAATTTATGTTATGTTTGGTAGTGCTATCTCTCTCTGTTGGCTTTAAAATATCATCACACAGCATATGAGACGTTATTTGTATATTGGTTTATAAATATATGGAGGACCTGTAATCGAGCCATTAAAACTGTTTTAATCTGTCACATTGCCAAGATTTCCAGTGACGTATTAGGTGCGTTTGAGTCAGTTTTAAAACGACCATTACAAAATTGAAATTTCATACGTTATATGCAATACATTATTTGCTTGGAATGAATATTATTGGAATAGTTTGAATTTTCATCAAATGCACAATTTTCGGTAGAATTTATAAAAATAGGAAAACCAGAATTTTCTTGCACTCTTTTTATTTTAAAAGACTGTGTGTTGATATTTGTTTAAAGGGTTTTATTAAAAAGTAACAAAAATAAAACAATACTCAGTATTTATACTTTATTTTGTTACATTGAAAATACATCTACAAGTTAAGAATAAATTGTAAAATACTTATATTACATCTAATATTAACTTTATGTTTCGTTAGATACCATACAATTTTTGTGTTAAATCGAAAAAATGGGCATTTTTTACTGTCCCTTAAACGATATTAATTTTGTAAAATGCCTTCTTATAGGGTCAGTTACCTCAGATAATCTTTGGTTATAAAATATACAAGAATTTTTATGTATCACGAAACGACCATTTCAATTAAAAAATATATGTGATTTAGATTACTTTCAGCAGCATGTTCTTTTATATTGTAAAAATATGATGTCTGCAAACAGCTAAACATAGTTTTATTTTTGATGATGTTTTAAAAATTTTTACTACCCATTAGATCTTTATTTATTCCTAAATAATGTTTAGCGGTTTTGCACATAATGATAACATCTGTAGAAGGGTATGTTAATCCACCTTTATTTTTGCACTAGCTAATGAGTTTAAAAAATTCTCTTTTTCGTCAATTAGTGCTGAAATACCAGTTTCACATTTTAAATTTTTTTGTAGGCTATGAGAAACAAATCCTGCAATATAAATAATGATTTGCTTTGAACATTCATTTAAAACATGCATATTTATTATATAATCATGATCCTGCCAAATAGTTTGTAGTAAGTCTTCAGAAGAAGCATCAGAAAACTGGGGACAAGCAATGCTTTCTTCTAGTTTATTAAATCGACTTGATCCTACAAGAATTGGCTTTTCTTCCAGAGGTATACAATTTCCTACAACTCCTTTACGAATTTCAGCCCTAACTAACAAGCGCTTGTAAACAGCTGTGAACTTCTTGCAAGTAGGATTGTTGTTCCACACGCCCCTTGACCTTATTGATTAAAAGAAAAGTTCCAAATGGTCTTGGCTAATTTTATACAGGGGTTAATATCCTAATAGTTGCTCTTCTAAAACCACTTCGTCATACATGGATAGAGCACTTTTTAAAGAAATAATGAGACCTAAAAACCCCGTTTTTCTTTTGGAACTTACAATTAGTTCCCCATTGTCAAATTTTAAATTAGAAATGTAATCAAAGGCTTCTAGTATAAATTTTTTAGTTATATCTATATTTTTTACAAAAAGGGCTCTTTTAAATCTTGCTGCAGCAAGAGATCGGCTGTTCCGAATATTAAAAATATTAATAATTTTTATAAAATTGGCTGTAGCACTACAATCTATTAATTTTATTTTTTCTTCAATTAGGTTAAGGCATCAACAACCGATTCGCTTAGAAGTTGAACAGCCAACCTCACTTTCATTTTTTGCTTAGAAAAATTCATGTGGATTTTACAAAGTTTGTTGCCAAGATGTAATCCTTTAGATTCTTGTAACTTATAAAGACTTTCAATATGAGACCACTTTATAAAATTTCCTTGACCATCTATTAAACCTTTCTTTTCCCCAAGGAACTTGCGAACTAACTTTATTATATGTTATGGATCATGATATATATAAACATTATTTTTATTACTTAATGTAAAACTAGTTTTCATGCCCCAAAATTCAGTTGAACATCCTACATTACATTAGCATACATTAGCCATTGTTTTGTTTGATGGTGCACCATCAAAAGTAATGATAAAGCCTTAGCACCTGTTTTATTAACCAGTACAATACACTGAGTTACAAGAGAACTTTTTTGGAAATCACTTAGGCTATCTGTAAAAAAATATTCAACTGGTAATTTCCAATGACCATTAATACAAACAGCCATTAAAACAAAGGCTTCCTTTGCAATTGCACTTTAATCATCTAGATCTACACCATAATAAAGGTAACCATAAAATTTTTTGCCATCCAACTCTACTTGTTTCCTTATTGAAATTTCATCAATTACAAGCGAAAATAGGACAGCCCTATCAGATAGGTTAACATGTTTTTTCAAAGTTTAAAGCTGATGTTAGACGTACGAATTTTAAAATCGCGGTTTTAAAGTTCGCGTATTTACTCGGCTCGGCATAGAGATATATAGCGGTATAGAGTTGTCGCCTACCGGTGAAGCTTTGTGCTACTTAGGAGTGATATCATACTACGTTTTAAAGAAAAGAAATCGTAAAAAGTGGGTAAAAAAACTGGACTATAAAAAGAGAACGTCTATCACACGTAAATTTGATGAAAAAATTACTTGAAGAAAGGAATGATTTTCGTAATTATTTAAAAATGCCTAAGGAGTTATACGAAAAATCTTACACCTAATTACACCTATTATGGTTAAATAGAATACTTGTAAGAGAAGCTATTTCACCTCATAAAGGTTTAAGTGTAACAATACGTTTTTTGGCAACTGGTGGAACATAAACAAATTTAATGTATATACCAGCAATATCGAGACAATCGTTGGGATACATTATTCCCGACACATGTGACGCCATATACTCAGGGCTAAAAGAATACTTAAAGGTGTGTGAATGAAAGCAGCGACAAAAAGTTATTTTTGTTTATTTTTAATAAATTAAAAAAACAAACAATATTAATTAAATTAAAATTGAATTAATCTTTCTTAAAGTTTAAATATTGTACCAGTGATTCGAGAATAGTAATTATTTCCGAATCTTGTTCTACTGGTACAGAATAATTAGAAGTAGTTTTACTGCCACAATTTCCCAATAGCATCTTATTTATCTTCATCTTTTTGTATTTCTTTTTATTATTGAAATTGTGTTAACAAGCTCATCATCTGACTGTCGTTTACGACGACGACGATATGCACTACTTTATGTAGAAGTCCTCGGTGAATTCAGATTGTCAGGATTCTGTAAATAAAATTGTATTTGATTAATATACAACTACAACTAGATTATTCTTTTACAGTTTCCAAATTCAGAAGAAGAATGGTTAGCAATTGCTGATGAATTTAAGCACAGATGGCAATTCCCAAACTGCTTTGGTGCGATTGATGAGAAGCATGTTGTCATTATGCCTCCTGCCGATGCTGGCTCACACTTCTATAATTACAAGGGATACCACAGCATAGTTTTAATGGGAATTGCTAATGCTAACAATTAATTTATTTATGTGGACATTGGAACAAATGGACGTATTTCAGGTGGTGGTCTCTTAAAGAAAACGAAATTCTTTCAAAAATTAGTTTCTGAACGTTTAAACATTCCAATGCCTCGACAACCGCACTCACATTCTGAGAAATTGTCTTTTGTATTTGTAGGTGATCAGGCATTTGCTTTGAGAGCAGATCTATTAAAACCATATCCACAAAAGCAGTTACTAGCGAGCTCAAGTAAGAGGATATCGTCGGCTTAGTAAGAAATACGCGTAACTCCATTTCATCAAAATGTTCAGGAAATGGAAAAAATGGTCTTGTGACCTTTATATTTTTAATAACGTGTTGAAAATGCACATACCTATTTAAAATGATGAAAGATGTATTATTTTGATAAAATTCTTGTTATAATAGAGTTTGGGACTATTATAAAGGAAATACGTGATTTGCATATCATAAAATGTCAAAATCTTTGGAGATAGGTTATTTTCTGTAACAGAATTTTCAAGGAAACAATAAAATTTCTGCTTTTTCAAACCTAACAGTTTATTTAAAAAGCTGACAACCAAATCTACATTCAAAAAATAAAATAAAGAAAATATAACAAAAACTGAAAAATACTATTATCTACTCATGTGGAAGATCGTCGTAAAATTTATGATAATCTGTTAAAAGGCCCAATTTTAATGTCTGTAAGTGTTCGTACTTTTCTTTTTTATTTTTCTTCGTTCGGAAAATAAGTTAGGTAAGTCATTAAATTCGCATGCAATAACATTTTTTATTCAGTTCTTTGATTCATTGAACGCCATGGGTCAGTGTGCCTTAATTTGTACCGTATTTCACAGTTCGGTAAATACATAAGAGCTTTTATGTCTGTCACTACTGGATCTCCCATAGATCTTCCAGGACGAATAGAATTGTAAAATTTCAGGTTATCAAATTTTTTTTTTAAAGAAAGTATGTGTTACATACTTGACAACGTATGGTGACGGACTTGTCCTTGCTTTTTGACAATGATAGGTATAGTCAGCTGGAAGGTTTATCTTGCGATTACGTATTCGTCTTTCTATTGTTGCATGCATCGAGTCAACCTCCATTTGCGTATGACCTTTAAATAAGTATTTTTGTTTCAAAACTATATTATGACGGCATGCCAGATTTACAAACGCGTTAGACAGAGTCGCGTTTCGATTTTGACTTGTACATCCGTCGCTATAAAAAATCATTTCTCATAGAGTTCCATTATTTTTATTTAGTTCTTGTTCCACAAAATAGGAAATATTACTCGAAAATTCATTTGAACTTAAGCCTCCTTCACTTTCGTTCCATAGAAAGCAGAAACCTTCCTTTGTTTTGAGATTATACACATATAGTAAAGTTGTGTACTACCAATTTTGTTTTATAGTACATTGCTGAAACCGTTGATTTAGGACTTAGTAAGACACATTGCAGATCCATTGCATAAACGTTTACTGACACATCAGTGGAGGATTTGTCTTTATCTTTTTCCTCACGCGCTTCTCGTTTCAAAATTTGATGCCTTTGGTATTCTTCTTCTGAAACGTTTTTCGTTTTGTACGCTTCACATAAGTCGCACAAATCTTTCTTGGGTATATATAATGATAAATTCAGCTCTTCAAATATCTGTGTAAATGTATATATAGATGCGCTTTCTAAACCATGTTCAACGCAATATTTTTTCTTAAAAAAGTTGTAAAGCTCCGCTTTTGAGCGCCACATGGGTTCAAGGTACATTTTTTTCGATGAAGATCTACAATAGTGACTTTCCATTTTTGGCAACGAACGAAAAAATTGGTAAACTGTCGAATTAATTTCTTTAAATTTTGCTTTTCTTACTTCACTTTTTTTCTTAGTATGATTTATGTTAGCTTCAACGTTATCTTTCCCTGTATCTTTATTTTCTTTTATCCAACTTAAAACTAGCGTCTCTTTTAAACCTAGTGTTCCTAAAAACATTCGCTTACATACTCTGTAGGAATCTAAATCAACTCTTAAATAATATTTCATAGAAAAATTCCTCTTAGATACACCTGGTTCTCCTCTTCTCCTTTTTACGTTTTCACATTGTACCAGCGTCTGAACCTGCACTCTTCTCTCACCCCAACTCATTTTGTTCCAGAATATCTGAAATATTTTTAAACGTTTTTCTTCTGCTAATTTTTGACACTGCAGTACAGATTTCTTTTTTCCAAGGATACAGCCACATGGCTTTGATAGAAATTTACCTGGTTTATTAACTGTGTAATCCCAAGTATCCCCAATCTTTTCTTTTTCCTTGATAAGGCAAACCTTTTGTGAAGAAGTGTCAGATTGTTCAGGAACGTAAAACGGATCTAGTCGTGTTCTTCATTTGCATTTTCTAAGTCATTATGTTTATCGTCTAGTGATTCGCCAAAAGACTCAGATTAATCATTACCGGATCTTCTAACTCTTTAAAGTAGGGTATTAATATATTGGGATCATGTAACTCTTCCCTAATTTGTCCATTAATATCTGTGGATATTATTGGCAAAGAATTTATGTCTAACGAAATATCTTTTAAGTTACTAGGCTCTTTTGAGCTACAAGGCTTGAGAGGATATATAATTACAGACTTTCGTTCCTGCGAGTAAAATAAAAAATCAATATTTTCTTTTTTTTTTGGGGTATTAAAATAAATCCTGTTTCCATAAAGTTTTTTGCATATTTCTCGTCTGCCCTCATGAACTCACGCTGTTTTCTTAGTGTAAAATAAGAAATTTTATTATAAGTATTCTTATGAACATGTAAGATAAAATGTCTGTCCTTTTTTGTACTAAGAACTTTTGGACGACGATTATTTATTAAATTCTCGAAATGTTCTCAAAAAACTTATGGATTTTATTCACCTCTATTAAGTAATTAAAATTTTTAAGCAAAATTACCTTTAAAAGCAGAACATTTAGTTAGAGAAAAACGCGCATCTCCAGACTAAAACAGAAGCATACACTAAAATAATGTAGGAAATGCGCGCAACTCCAAAGCCGGTAAATAACTCGTAAAATCTTTAATACTTAAACAATAAGAGAAATATTTATTAAAATACTTTATAGAAACTATCCTTACCTTGATAATCCATATGATTTGAACATATATTTGCAAGAACGGAGTCTAAACGTGCATTAACCATTAAAACTATTCATACAAACTGGGAGTTACGCGGTTATCTTAATGAACATTTGACGTTGGGATTTACACGGTTTTCTTAAAGAACGTTTTTAGCGGGATTTTAAACAGTGACAGTTACACGATTTTCAGAGTGATTGTGTTACTTTTGCCACTAGATGACGTTAAAAATACAATTACGGCCAAAAATGCAGAGCTAGAAGAAGAATAGAAAATGTTTATGAAATTTTGGCTGGCAGATTTCATATTTTTCAATCACCAATAAAAGCAAGTTTGCAAAATATTAACAAAATGCTTTTAGCATGTTGTGTTGCACAATTTTTTGAGAAAAAAGCAAGAATAACATATACTACTCGTCGAGACCTTGACCGTGAAAATCATGAAAATGGAACTATTCAGTTCGGGTTAAGACCTTAAAATCATTAATTTGAACCATTGACATGACCGCAATCCACCTCATACTGCTAAGATGGTATGGGAAAATACGAAAATGATTTTAATACCAGTGGTGCAGTATCATGGCAATAACGAATGTTAAAATTATTATATTTTTGTGACCTTAACCACAGTTTTACTGTAATCAGCATCAATATTAATTGTCGACACAGACGAAAGCTGCTCTCCGTCTTCTTCTATCGAACCGCTATCCATGTTCATGCTACCAAATGATTCTGTCCTTGTGTATTAGACAAAACAACAAATGAGTATTTTATTATTATGTGACAACCTATTTTATGAAACAAATTTTAGACGCAATATTAATTATTATACCTTCATTTTGGTCAGTCAGAAACTGAAGTATCATAGTTTTGGTACGTAAATTTGGTCAGCCCCTGAGCCACTTCTTTTACTTTCTCGCACTTTTTTAATTTCTTTACGATAAACAGCCCTTAAAAAAATTATTTTTTTTCTTGACAGGATCATATGTTGCATCTTTTTCTACCTTTCTAAGAATTTCCAGTAACTGGCTGTAGGCTTAAAGTTTCTTCATTTTATTGTTATAATCAATATGCTAAATTTGCCAAAGACATGGGTGTTCTTTAAAACAATCTATATATTCACTCAGTAATTCGTGTGAGTAACATCAAAAGTCAAACATTTTTGTTGCACTTGCACCACAGATTATTAGAGTTTCTAAGTTGCACAACTTTTCCGGGTGGGTGACACGTTTAGTATTTTTTTCTTTTAATGGAGATCGGGAAACATTTGTTGTATTATTCTGTATATTTTTGTAAAAATAGTAGACTCTTTGTGGGCTTATATTCAATGAGTTGCAGAAAAACTCTTTACATACTTGAAACTTCTCAAAATTAACTTCAAAGTAATACTGAAATACATTTTTGTATCACATATTTACTAAAAAAGGTAGATTTTTTTAAATCGACTAAGCTCCAAAATTGGCTGTGATTCTTTTTTCGATTTTCTTCGCTAAATTTTCCGGTACATTTAAAAGAGCACATAGATCTACATGTTTCTTTTTTGACTTCTCTCTTTTCATGACTTTACCTTTTATGTTGGTGTATTCTTCTCCATGTTCTCTTTGCTCTTTTCTAATATTGCATTTCCACTTCAGAACGTTGCGTTTTCTTTTTTCAGTATTTTTTTGCCCTCCGCTTGAATTGATGGGTCATTTTCTCAAATAAATAATTTGTTAATTACGTAGGATGCCATTATCGACGTTCTTACTGACGCATCGGAACAGTTTTTGTAAATCTTTACTGCAATTTTCTCCTATCTCAACTCGATGCATATCATCAACAGAGCTGATATCTATGTGAGCGCTATGATTATTTTCATTCGTTTCGAGGGGAAGTATAACTATGTCGTTAACGCAAGTTGCAGTAAGGGTTGACTAAAACACACAAATATAAAGATTTTTTCTACAACTGCTTTTTTTGCAAGCATAATATACCTTATTATTTCTACAGCTGTCCAAAAAAGATAACATTCTTTTGACACTTGTAGGAAAAATTACTTATAAAGCATTTTTTCTATTATCTCACCTAGAGCCATCGATATTACATCATGCGAAAGGTTTATCTTATTGTTATTATCGAGACTTTCCGACGCTGTATTAAAAAGATCTCTTCGTACAGAGTTTAGTTGTTGAGAAAGATTATTGGCAACTGATTCCGGTATTGGAGAGTATATTTCTATTTGATCAAGCATGCTAAAGGAAAAATAAATTTTGAACACCAAGTTCTAAAACGCTTTAACAGTGGGAAAATCTTTAAAAGCTATTAAGTGTTCAATATCCGGATATTGAATGTTTTGACACCGTATTTTAATATTCTTGCTGGGTGTTAAACATAAAAATACTGTAAACTTCTTTTTGGTGAGTTTAGTCTTTAATTTTGTAATGGTTTATTGAACAAGCCAATCCTAGCTGAATTTTGGTGTATATAACTCAATATCCCTAAAAAGTGGATATTGAACAAACCTATTCTAGGGTGACGAAATGTCTTGCTGCGCAATCCTTCGTCAAAATTGTAACAATGCATCGATCAACTGTCGCAAGCTATGCGGTTGCGGAAAGTCTCACCGCAATCGCCGCTTAAACAAGTCCCACACGTGCTCAGTTGGGTTTAAATGGCGACTCATAGCTGGATGACTGAGCGTTGTTACATTGTTGGCGTTGAGGAAATTCCGCGTAAGCACAGCGGTATGAGAACGAGTATTATCCTGCATAAGAATAAAGGTCTTCCTCTCATTCGTCTACGCATAGGCAGGACGTATGGTTGCAAAATTTTGTTGACGTACCCTTCGGCATTCGACGTTTCGCGAACTATAACCAAGGGTGTTTTTATATTGATGAATATGCCTGCCCATACCATAACTTATCGACCATTAAACACTACTAGTGGTCGCGTACAACGATCGTCATTTCGTTTCCCGCGGCGACGCCAAACGAGAGATCGTCGGTCGTTGTCATGTAGACAAACTCTGCCTTTATCAGTGAATAGCACATTGGTCCAAAGTCTATGACCCCAATGTTAATGGTCACGTGCTCAGTTCAATCGGGCTTGATAGTGTCTAGTTGTGAGCATAGGAACACGATTTGGGCATCGGGCAAGTAACCCTTGCACTCGGAACCGTTGATGCCGAGACGTGTTGCTGGGGAAAACGTTGTCGACGATTGCGAAATTGTCGAGCGATTAAACCCGCATGCGCAGTCGGATTTCGTCGAGCAAAATGATGTTGGCACGGTCATCGCACTCGGTGGTAACCCGTAGTCAACCTTGTGCCGGGCCGTATTTGTAAACGACGACCATGATCGCGATTCGGTTCTAGCCTGAACGCTGCCGTAACCTCTTTCGTAAACGGCATACGATATCGTAAATCCGACTTGTAAATAACATCCGTGACTGCAAATTGCGATTGCAAATTCTAAAACTATTATAAGTATGGGTGATGTGTGAATGAACAAAACAACTTCGATAGATTTTGGCACTTTTATTACAAATTCAATTAACAGATGTATTCTAGGTAATGGATAGTCATACTTAAAAAATATAAATAGTAATAACTTAAGTACATTTTTTATGACACAAACAGACACGTTTAGAACGTATTGCATTATTTAAATAGCATAAATTTAAATTTTATTATATTTTATTGTTTTTTTTTGAGGGGGTTTTTCGGTCAAGTTTTTGAAAAAAAAATGTTAAATTGATATTTCGGTTTATTTACTTAAACCAGAATATTCAAAAATATGTTAATATAAAAGTATTATATGTATATAATTTATGTAAAAACTTACCAACTATTTTGTTAACATTAAAAGCACTAAATAGATTAAAAAAAATATTACATTTTTGTTTCATGATTGATGTTAAACTGAAATGTTTTATCTTTTTTAACAAACTATTTACCATTTTTTTTTATTATATTTTATTGTTTTTTTTTGAGGGGGTTTTTCGGTCAAGTTTTTGAAAAAAAAAATGTTAAATTGATATTTCGGTTTATTTACTTAAACCAGAATATTCAAAAATATGTTAATATAAAAGTATTATATGTATATAATTTATGTAAAAACTTACCAACTATTTTGTTAACATTAAAAGCACTAAATAGATTAAAAAAAAATATTACATTTTTGTTTCATGATTGATGTTAAACTGAAATGTTTTATCTTTTTAACAAACTATTTACCGACTTTTGGATTTACCAGGGTTAATTTATACAAAAGGTTTTATTATTGTGCTAAAATATACGTTTTTTTTCAAGTCTATTGCATTAATAGAATATTGTAAATGGAGCTTTGACCTTCCGTGTCTATTCTGAAATTTACGGTATTTTTTTTTAATATGAATCATTTCTTTAATATTCCTTTTTTTTTTGTTATTACTTTCAAATTTTCAAATTTTAACAATGTTAAGGTCAAAATTATGAAAGTTGTCTAGCGCATGATTCGACAAGGCTGTGTGGTTATTATTAGGATATCCTAAACTTTTTTGATGTTCTTTAATTCTGATTTTTAGGTATTGTATTGCTTGCCCAATATATGTTTTTCGGTAATCAAGGCAGTCGAACTTGTATATTAAATTTGTTTGATTTGGATTTTCAATTTTAGGTTTGAATTTTGTAAATATATTTTTTAGTATTGTTTTTAGCCTTTTAAACAATATATGAATTTTGTAAGGTTTCAGAACATGCTTTATTCTTTGTGTTACATCTGGGATATATGGAAGGGAAGTATATTTTTTATTTTCAGAAGTGTTCCCAATGTTTTTTTTGAATTATAAGATTTATTTATTCGTGAGTAGACTGCCACCTCAGGCAGACACCCATACTTCCGGTCCATGACGTCACTACTTCATCATCTTGGGCTAGTAGTATTTTAAGGTACTGCGCATGCGTCAAATGTCAAACGTCAACTGTTAAACGTCAAACGTCATATTTAGCTATCAGTATTTTAGAGTACACGTCATCACCATCATCATCTTGGGCGAATTAATTAAATTTAAAAAAAGTTTACTCCTAGCTGAATTCGAACCGTTGTCCCAGTGTTTGAAAGTCCAAAGCTCTACCACTGAGCCATCGGGGGTATTAAATATTAATGGATAAGTTGTGTATAGAAAAAAAAATGGCGACTGTCAAACGTCATACCTTAAAAGCTAACTGTCATAAGGGGAAAACGCCCCACGGATCAAAGTTCTAGAGCGCAAAGCTTACGGAGATAAATGTAGAGAGCGCTGCCAACCGCCAAAATTGAAACGGATCATATTAAAGAAAAAATTATAGGTATAAATGGTTTCTTAGTCTGTTTAGATAACCATTAATATATTTTTGTGAGAAAATAATATTATTTGTCTTTAATAAAACACATATCTTATGTCTAAAATTTCTTGTAACTTTTAAAGGTTTTGAGTTATTAATTATGATTTTTTTTTTAAATTATAAGTCAAAAAGAATTGCATTTAGGTAAAAATTTCATATAACGTAAATTAAAGACTTTAATAAAACACATAATTTATGTCATATAAAAATTCTTGTAACATTAAAACTTTATGAGATATTAATCACGAAACTTTTTTCGGGACTTAAAAAATATTCTACAAAACCTATTTTTAAATTATAAGTCGAAAAGTATCGCATTTAGGTAAAAATTTTATATAACCTAAATATAAAATTTCTTGTAACTTTTAAAGGTTTTGAGCTATTAATTATATAACTTTTTCAGGCCTTGGAAAAATTCTGCAAAACCTATTTTTGAATTATAAGTCGAAAAATAGACTTTAGATATTAAATTAATAAACTTAAAAAGAGGAAGTTTAGCACCTAAAAAATTAAACGATATAGATTACCTTGTAAAAAATAGTAGCTATGTAAAAGATCCTAAATTAAACAACACAAAAGAGCAGGATTTATGCATCTAAAATAGGTTTTTGCGTTACACAGGGTATTATACAGAATGTGTGTACTCTTTGCTTTAGATAAATAATGTAATCACCACAGACTTTATTTAATTATTTCCTAAATGGCCATCTGTGACGTTAATATAAGAAACTAGCTTAAGATGATTACTTTACCATTATTTTCGTTGGGAAAAAATTGCTTATTGTTTTTTATTTTTGCTGAGACTTGGGAATGTAAAACAAATAATATTATTTTCTCACAAAAATATATAAATAGCTTTGGACTTTTAAACACTGGGACAACGGTTTGAATTCAGCTAAGAGTGAACTTTCTTTAATTTAATTAATTCCAAAATGGTCTAGCCCAAGATGATGATAGCGATGACGTGTACTCTAAAATACTGATAGCTAAATATGACGTTTGACGTTTGACATTTGACAGCTGACGTTTGACAGTTGACAGCTGAAGGTTAAAAAATATATCTAGCCTGCGTTTCCTAAGTCACCCCGCCTAGCAACCGATCTGAAACTGAAACAATGTGAACATAGTCATAATTTACTACAAATTACGGTCCTATTCAGGAGCAAAGTTTTTCTTAATTATATTAAAGTTATAACAAATAATCATTATTTAAAATTGTATTTTGATTTCATTTCTCTAACACAGCCTTTAAACATAATTAATTTACAGTTCTTAACCACACTCCAAATAACCTCGGAGTAGTACATCCTTTTCTATACCCTTTAAAATGGTTGTCTATCCTTTTTTATACGTCAGTACAACTGGTTCCTTAACCTAACATAATCACATGTTCGTCTTTCCACAAAATGGTATAGTTTTTTGAATTTGTAACAAATATTAATGTTGTTCGACTTTTATTTTAATTTGTGAAATAATGTCATATTTTATTGAAGCCCTCTACATGTTATGTTGGTTCAAATTTGCTGCGGCTCCTGCTTGACGACGAGTAAGTTTTGAACTTTTCTTTTCTTTTGCTTATTTTTTTCCATACTAAGTCTACTAAATTCATCACTTCATATTGATTTACTATATTTAATGTTTAATTTCACGTCAAATAAATTTAAAATTAAAAAAAAATCACTTAAATACAGTATTTGAAAATTCCTCTTAAAATATTCTAACAAAATTTTTTCAATTTTACTTTTAAAGTTCATTTCTTGCTTGTAGATAGCACTGATGATGGTTTTACCGAAAGCGCTCTGCTAGGATTTTTTAATAAATATTTGCACAAAATACAAAGTCTCTTCATTCCTTAAATTCTTACGTGCACACAGCCACAACCAAGTTTCATTTATTATCATTTTGTTCGAATTCTATTTTTGACATACAAAAATGATGTCGTGGGTTTGCTTAATAAAGAAACATTATATTTGTTCCACGTAAAGGGCATAATATCCCTTCTAGTAGCAATGGTTGTAGTAGGTCTAGTTCCAATAGCTATTTTGTATATTGCATGCCAATGTAATGTGGTATTTTTTTAATAACAGCCGATTGGTGTTTTTCATAATTTTCCCTGTTTGACCTATAAAATAAGAGCACATACAAATTTGCATATCAACATAGTATTCTATAGTGGTAGACAAACCTAATACTGAATACTGGAAATTATATAGTTCCTTTATGCTGTCGGGGTTTACATCTGATAATCTTTGTCTATAATAGGCATTAAAATTACTTGTAATAAAATCTATTAATTGAATTGTTCTTTCTAAAAGAATGATCTTAAACAGTGTAAACATCACTTCATTTATATTATTCGTATTAGAGCCTCGCGTGAGAAACTTTTTTCAAAGAGAATACTTGATTATAGTACCAGCCAAATTTTCAGATCGATCCCATGTTTGGCTTTCCATATACCTCTAAGGTATCGATCGTGAGATACAGGGTGTCTCACTATGTTCCCCATCCTAAAATTTTTGTAAACATGATCCTATTTTGTGTGTCTAGAATAATATAACTTGTTAATAACTTACGTTCTATCTATCTATCTATCTATTGTATCATGGTGAGTTCCCTCGCTGGGGCTCTGAGCACTGAGGCCTAAGCCCATTTTGCTCTACACCAACCCTTAAGCATACACAGGTTCCATCACCCTGTATTGTCCCTTATGTATGCATTCCTTTTACACTGATATGGTGCTGTCGGTTTGCTTACTAGAGCCCCAATTTCCTCGCTAGTATGCGAGTCCTGTTAGTGGTAGGAATCTTATGTCATTTAGGTCCAGCCATGCCGTACCCAGACATTTCCCCCTGAGGTGCCCTAGTGCGGGCAATCTCTAAGGACATGTATGGCGTCCTCTCTTCCTCATCTAGATTTTCTGAAATTGTGCATCAGCACAACGTAATTAGATTTAATTGTTGCTTTACATATGATATTACCGAATCATAGTAAGCTGCATTGACTCCCGAGTGGTTATTCTGACTACCAATACCCTTATTGTCAAAAAGGATATGATTCCCCATTTCCTCAAAATATTCTTTGACAAGAATCATCTCAGATTTTAGTGCAGGAACTTTACTGACTCGAGCATTCCAAGGAAAGTTCTCTAAGCGTCCCAAATAATCGTAAGACTTGTCAAATTGCGATTGGCAACTTGTTCACCGAGTGGGGCGATAATCGGGGTTTTTACTCCTTGAAGTACTTTATGCCAATTCTCAAATATTAATTCATAGGTGCATCTATCAGTGGTAACTTGATAGGTGATGGCATTCCAAATCTTATGGATAATCTGGGGGTTCTCTAGATCAGGAGTCTCCAAACTACGGCCCAAGGGCCACATCCGGCCCGCGGACAGATTTTGTCCGGCCCGCGGAGAGCTAGCATACTTGAAAACTCCTTTTAGAGAACAAATAATTTTTATAGCAAATTAAATTTAGTTTACTGAAGTATTCTAATTTTATGTTGAATAATTATTAATATGACATCTACATTGATATGGTCATGGGCTAATTCCGCTAACTCATAACATTCTTGTAGGCTTATTGTTATTGTTTTTGTGATAAGTTGGATAAAGAAACACACAATTGTAATGAGTAAAGACATGTATAATATGCAGAAAATTTAACTTCAGAATATAATAACTAACGAATTATTGAAATGATTCCAACTAACATTTTATACATTTTAAATAATCACATAACTTATAACAAACATAATGACATATGAAATACTAATGAGATTTATGTAATTGAGATTTTCCACTGACAATAGTTTGTAGTTGTGGACTAATTTTACTTGTACCAATTATTAAAAGAGATTTAAGATGCTCATCAGTTAATTTCGATCTGTAAACATTTTTTGTGTACTTCATTTTGGAGAAGGTTTTCTCACACAAATAGGTAGTACCAAAAACAGAAAAACAGACCACGAGCAAATTTATGCAAATTATCAAATTGTGTCAGTGGAAGACTTTTCTTATAAAATTCCAACAAAGATGAGTTTTGATATTTGTTCTTAATTATATCACTGCATTGTAGATCAATCATTTCCATTTGAAGTTCCGGGGCTAGGCTCTCAATGTCAGTATCAAAAGGATTCTGAAAAAATCTTAATTTGATTCGCAATGGCATCAAAGTCATTGAGAAACGAGTATCAAAATTTATCTTCAAAGCACTCAAAGTTTCGATTGCAAAATCGATAGGAAACTCAGTCTCAGTAGTGTGGCTGAATATTTCACATGTTTTAAAATCTGAAAAACATTTACTTCATAGTTGTGATTGAAACAGTCTCAATTTCTTCCGGAATGATTTGATATTAGTGTATAAAACAGGAAGATGCTGGTTTTCTCCTTGCAATCCCAAATTCAGTTCGTTCAAATGTTTTGTCAAATCAACATAGAATGCTAACTTCCACAGCCATGCGTTGTTTTGTAATTCAGTTCAGCTTTTCATTCAAAAAAAATTTCGATCACTGCTCGAAGTTCAAAAAAGCGCTGAAGGACTTTCCCACAACTAAGGCAGCGTACGGCAGTATGATAAGGTAAGTCAGTTTCTCCAATCTCTTCAATAAATTGTCGGAATTGTCGGTGATTCAGCCCACAAGATCTGATAAAATTAACAGTTGATATGACTGGTTTCAGAACGTCAGACATATCCAAACATTTTCCGCACAAAGACTGTTTATGAATGATACAATATAAGACTAATGGTTTTGAACCACCGTCTTTTTCTACAGCCTTTGACACAAGAGCGACCACTCCTTTATCTTTCCCACTCATGTTTTTGCCTCCATCAGTGTTGTAATACATTTCAAGTTTTTTCCATCGAAGGTTCTTTTGATTAATGGCCATTTCAACTCCTTTAAAAATATCTGTACCAGTAGTTGTGCCATGAATACTATACATATCAAGAAGTTCTTCGTGCACTTCATAGCTTTTATCTACTCCTCGAATATAAATCAACACCTGAGCAGTATCTGACACATCCGTTGACTCATCCAAGGCCAAAGAAAACCACCACAAAATGTCCATTTTTTCGAACAGTTGAGAGGATATATTTTCAGCGATGTTTTCTACCCTTCGAGCCACAGTGTTTGCTGACATACTGACAGTTTTTAATAAATTTACCTTTTCAGGGCACATTTCTTCGGCTACTGCAATTATGCATTCTTTGATCATTTCTCCATCGGTGAATGCTTTTCCACGTTTTGCAATTTCAAGAGCCACACGAAAGCTGGCACGAGTTGCAGCCTCTTGTTCAGTTTTGAGTTTTGTAAATGAAGTTTGCTGCGATTTCAATCCGCGCTGCATAGCTTCGAATTTTTCTGTCCGCAAACTTCCTGTATATTTTGAGTAATTTTGAAAATGTTTTGTTTCATAATGACGTTTAATGTTATATTCTTTGAGAACGGCTATACTTTCATTGCAAATCAAACATAGCGCCTTGTTACTGGACTCAATTACGAAATACTGAATGTTCCACTGATCTTTGAATTTTCTGCATTCACTATCAATTTTTCGCTTCTTTTCCATACTACTAATTCGCACACAAAAGCAACAATTCAAATCAAAATACTGTTATAAAGATGTCTTAAACTTAAACACGCACAAACACGTTTTAAGGAGGTATGCAATATTTTATTTAACAACAGTGTCATAGGAACTGACTTGTGGTTGCGCCACTAGCCTTCTTATATATTCCAATTACTTTGCCATCTAGAAGTGAGTGGAAGACACCAGAACTTTCTCGAACCAACGAGATTATTCTGTACGTGCTATTAGCGCCATCTGTTAGCGATAGAAGGTACTACCTATTTCCGCTTGTGTCCACCAGATGTCGTGTCACGTTACTCCTCATGGCTCGTACTCTACGACTAATCTAGAAATTACAGATAATGACAGGAAAATTAATAATATGCAGTGTTGCCGTTTTGCGGACTTTAGTCCGATTTGCAGCCTTTTTTAGACGTTGTGTACTTTTTCGGACTTTTTTTTTTCATCAGTGGACTATTTCACTTCTTACCACCGGCAACAATGATAATATGGTTTTGGCCCTCGGAACTTACTGGAGTAATCAGTATGGCCCTAAGGCTGGAAAGTTTGGAGACCCCTGCTCTAGATTGTCAATCAGCTTTTTTATGGGATGAGATAATTGAGATGGATGTAGACAATATATAGTTCCAACAAGATGGGGCGACATGCCATACAGCACGAGAAACATTGGATTTATTGCGTACACGGTTTGAAAGGAGGATTATCTCAAGGAACGGGGACTTAAATTGGCCACCAAGATCTTGCGACTTGACGCCGCTAGATTATTTGTTGTGGGGCTTTGTGAAAAGCAAAGCTTACAAAAACAATCCCCTAACCATTCAAGAATTGAAACAATAAATTACACGAATAATTCGTGACATAAGTCCAGAAATTTGTTTAGAAGAAATGGAAAATTTCAACAAAAGAATTGTGTGCTGTCAGAGAAGTCGTGGTGGTCATTTAGCCGATATTGTATTCCACGTATAAATGTACATTGTTCAGCTACGCAGTGTCATAAATAAACTTCAAATATGTTATAAAACTTTCATTTTATTCGTTACCAACATTCGAAACCTCTTATTGGAACACCCTTTATTAATACATTCGCAGACATCTGCTTTATTTTTTTATCTACTCAGAACATCACCATTATATTTTTAAATCGTTTTTTGTGGTAAGAATAAGTACTAGTTAGTAACTAAAAGAGCAATTTTGTGTTTTTTTACAGAAAAAAATAGGTGTCTGCTATTACAGACATGTCCCTATACATTAAAATCTTGAAGGTAAAGCGACAAAAAACAGCTATTGCAGACGTGTAGTAGTAAAAACAAATGTTGCCTAAATAAAGAAAAAACTACGTTTCTGTTTGTATATTTTATTATAAACTTATTATTAAAACAAACAGTTACCTTATCTTTTAAAGAACTTTTTAAAAATTTCCAACGAAAAAAAAACCAGTGTCATATTTTAACACAAAACTTCATGGAAAAACATATCTGACCTCTTTTTTCATTTTTGGAGCATTGGCGGCATCTCAAAAAAATCACTTTTTCTGTCATAACCGGAAGCAGGGGATTTTCTTCCAAAATATATTGTAAAGGCGGTTGAGTTCCAAGAAGTGGTGATTTTGAACGTTTTCTTGGATTATTTATCAACCCCAGTTTAATTAATTTTCGCCCGTCTTTTATATTTGGTAAAATTCCCAATAAACCCTTTATACGTACCCTTTAAACTAAGACGGTTTATTTTTGATTTAGTAATTTCTCAATAAAGAAGAAAGCTATTGACGATAGTAACATCCATCAGATCGAATATGGAATGGAAAAAAATTCTGGATGGACTTTGGTGGTACTCATCAATACCTTCCGCTTATCTTTCCAGTTGGAAACATACATATTTCTTTTTCGCAACCATTTATGCTCACCTTAAGTTTTTTGTTGGTGATGTCCTTAGGATTTCTTCTGCGATTCGGCCTAAGGGTTCCTGGTGTATGAGTTTTACGTTTAAGTAATCTGTTTGACAGCGAAACGCTGGTATAATAACTGTCCATAATAGCGTGATGTCCCTTGTCCAGAAAAGGCGAAAGAAGTCTAAACACAAGAGACTGTAACTTCGTTATATTGGCTTCTTCTGTTTGTTTACTTTTATAAATGTCGATGTTGTAAGTAAAGCCTTTTGTCTTACCCAGCTTGTAAATTTTAATGCCATATTTTGCTTTTTTGAGATATTTTTAATATCCTTAAATTTTTGTGACTACTGTATTTTTACATATCCATACCCTATAGAATTTACAATTCCGAATGGTAGTTCTAATAGTTTTACAAATTTTTGTCAATAAAAAATATTTTTTTAGACAGAAAATAAACAACTTTTAAGTAAAATATCATTTCACTATGTTGATCTTGACGCTGTATATGGGTTGCTTTAAATATGAATAAGGACAAAACACGCATACTATTTCTTTGCATTAACTTTTTAAACATCCACTTACTAGTACCCATTTTTCTGTAGGTTTAGTACCATATCCCATTGAGTTTAATATATTTGATATGGTTTTCCGTAACTCCTTACATTTTTCATTGCCTTTCAGTGAATCAAAAATTCAAAGGAATGAGTTGCTAAACTAGGGTGTAATTCTAGGAAATCCACAAGAACGGCCCACCGGCTATCCCTAGTTTTCATCCGCTTCGTAAGTATTGTTTCATCATTATTGTCGTAATTGATTTTCCTCAGGCATGAAAAATAAAAACCATACACAAAGGAGTAATCTTTTTTTGCAATTTCACCAATATGAATAATTGAGGTTAAGTAAAGATCGTAGTAAAGTGCAACGGGCATATGGGTAAAAAAGGAACTGCTAGAAAAGGAAAAAATTTTTTAGAGCGTAAAAGACAAAGGTAAATGTCAATAAGACATATTCATTTTTATCGCTTTCCCTTTTAACTTCAGTTCTTATTGGATTGAGTCGATCATGATTAAAAAGGGGTTACAGAATCACCAAGATTTTGATGGAAATTTTCATGGGATTTTTGTTAATAATACATTTATTTGTGCTTAATGCTTAAGGTGAGTTTTCACACTTATGCAATTTGCGCAAATTGACTTATGCATGCCAATTTGTGCAAATTAAACTAAATTATTGCATCCATTTTTACGGTCAAGTGTCGTGCACAAATTTGTCCACAAGTAGAGTTCAGATTGACTTTGAGCAAAGCTAACGATGTACCCTGAAGACGAACTATTAACATTAGCTGGTGTTTGTTTAGTTAAAAAATTAAAAGTGCTAAAAGAAAAAAATGGGAATCGCAGAAGAGTTGAATTGAATTAATGAAATTAGATTTAGCTACACCGTTAATAAAAAAGACTGATACTGTTATGAAGTGTTTAATAGCACCAGATGAACGATTATCTGCAACTTTGAGGTTTTTAGCCACGGGGAGAGCATATAAAGATCTTAAGTTTTCCACGAGTATTTCCAAATCCGCTCCCAGTAATATGATTCCTGAAATGTATTAAAGCAAGAATATTTACGAGTGGGTAAAATGTATATTAACTATCTTAGAACAATATTGTAATCAGTAGTATTATAGTTAGAAAAATATTGTAAGACTGTTTGCGAGTCACTATCAGCTTGTTCAGGTTGTTGAGTGTGTGCTGGTTGCGTATGTTATTAATACGATTCTGTTTGTGAACGTGGTTGTATCTGATCCTGAGAGGATGGTCCTGTTTGTAAAGGGGCGTCAGCAAAGAGGGCCTCATTTGATGATTATATCATGACACTGGTTGAATATATGGTTGTATTTTCTGATTATATAATGGTTGTAGATATGCGTGCTGCTGCAGTATATGCAAGGTACAGTAGCGATTTAGAGTTCCGAGTTGCGCCTCATAAAAAATATTTATTAGTTTCTTTGCGTGAATTTCTTGTTCTTGCGAAATTTCCCTTAACTTGCAGGCCCATGCATTTCCAATGAGCGTAAACTTGTCAACATTTAAAGGCGTTGTAAAGCGTTTCTGACTTATATCCAGGACTTTATCACATTTGTCGTTACGTCTTTTTGCCGCTATAGATGATGCTTGTGATATTGGCCGAGGTATAAATGATTCAGATATAACTGATTGTGGGGTGGCTGGTTGAGACGTATTATCCACTTCCGACTGAAGTTCATGTGTCTCAGAATTCTAAAAAAAACTAATAAATCACCCGCATACTACATACAAAAAATGTAATTTATAGCTAGGCACATTGAATTACTTTTTTTACAGCTTCCAAAAACTACAGATGAATGGAAAAAAATTGCATTATATTTTCAAGAAATATGGTTTTCCACATTGTTTAGACGCTGTGGACGGGAAAAATGTGCAAATTACAGTTCCTCCAGAAAGTGGATCATATTATTTTAATTATTCGAAAACCTTCAGCATAGTTCTAATTGTGAATGTTAATTACGAGTTCATACACTGTGATGTTGGGACCAACGGTCGAGTATCTATCTGATGGAGCAGTCATTGAAAACACTAAATTTATGAAGTATTTGCCAGCAAATGAACCTAATTTGTGAGCACCATAGATAGTTGTACCCGGTAAAGCACCATTAAATTATGTATTTGTAGGAGACGAAACATTCGCAATGCGATACGATTTTTTTAAACCGTATAATCAAGAAGACGACTATAGACGAATATTAGAAATTACTTTTGGTATTCTGGCTAATCGTTTTAAAGTATTTCATACATGTATTAATTTAAAAGTTGATTACATTGACAAAGTTATTTTGGCGTGCTCTGCGCTTCACAATTTTTTACGCAGAAATTCGATGAATTCATATATCTACACCCAGTGGCGCATTTGACGTTGAAGATACATCTACTGGTGTCTTTACCCCGGACTGCGAACACAAAACCACAGTTTGTTAGATTTTGCAAGCAGCCAAAATCGCCATCACAGTACCGAAATGTGTGAGGAAAACTTTTAAAATTTATTTTAATAATTCTTGTACTGTTCCATGCAACATAAAATTATTTCTAAACCAAGTAAATAACGACACTATTTTTATAAGGTAAATAAATAAATACATTACTAAAGAAATTTGACACAGTTGTTCTTGGAGTTTTCTGGTCCTGTAAGAAGCTCATTAAATCAAAGTACCACAAATGGAACATATAGATCGTCGGCACCTGCACCGGACTTCTCAGAATCGAGAACTTTTTTTAGTTCTTTTCTGTATGTGGTTTTAAACGAATTTATTTTCTTTACCAAAGTTTCCCTATTTGCACTCTCCTCAACTGTGCGCACTTTTTTCAACCAGAATATCATACGCCTGAGACTTCTCTATCGCTGTACTGTTTGGATTTAACCTTCCAAAGACAAGGAAAAGATTTATAAAGCTTAATAAACTGTACTGTGAACTTTTTTTCTTTCTTTGACATTATTATCATAAACAAAAAACACAAAATAACGTACAATACAGCCTATCTATGCAGGCAGTTTTCCGCACAAATTATTAGTGAACAAAAAACAGAAAATTAAAGCCACGTGTACGTCAGAACAACAATTCTGTTTACTATTATTCACCCACTAAGCATGCGTCGAATTGTTGTGTCGTTTACACGTTCATGCATTTGCGTTCACCAGATGCAACTTATCTGACCATTCAGATTTTAGCCAAGCCAAACTATGTGGCTTGCACAAGTGAACAATTTTCGTTTTCATGCACCAATTCACTCGCACAAACCGGCATGAACAAGTCAGTTTGTGCAAATTGCATGAGCGTAAAAACGCAACTTTGTAATAAATTTCGGTAGAATTATTGCTAGAATTCAGTTGTGGAAAGTTAATAAATAAAAAAAATGTTCTTTAAATTAGGTTAGATATAGATAAACGGAAGTATTAGGCAAGAGTTAGCTGGTTCCTTTTTACTTTATGATATAATTTTCAATGACATTATCGAACCCCAAAAAAAGTTCTTTGTCGATTTTTGCACATTTTCTTAAAAGTATAGAACATGTTTAATATTTTTGTTGCGAAAATTCTAGTAAGAATTCTTGATCATGTAATACACAAAATAATTATTGAGTAAATTTTCGGCACAATTATGACAATCATTTTCGGAATAATTCTCGTATGTGTTAGACGATTTTAACATCATAATATTAGGATTATTAGGTTTTATCAATTTTAACCCTTAACTACTGTAGTACCAGTTTAATAACGGTGAGCGTGCAATGCGGTTATCATGACCGAATTATATAAATACCGTAAAAAAATAATAGTTTGTGTTTTTGTATTTTTTCCTTATTAATTATTATATTTGGCATGGTTTTTAATATGAATCAAACACATATCATTAATAATTGAGTATTTTTTGATATAAGTTTATTTTCTTGGTAACAACATTTTTTTTAACAAAATTTGTCAGAATATTTATAATCAAGTACTAAACAAAAAGTAATAATTTTAAAAGAAAACAGGATGTTTTTTTTTAACACCAACTTAAAAACTTTGCTTTTTTCCAAAAAATCTTATGCGATAAAAAGTTACAAATTATGCCTACAGTTAATACAGAGCTTACAGAGAGTTGAACATTCGATACAAATGGGCTTAGTACACATGTACACAAGTGAAACGTTTTTCTTTTTATTCTTGAAGGACAAGTGTAACAGGTTTGCCTTTTTTCAAGTTTCTCCATGCCAGCTTGTTCCAGACGTTCTTCGGGAATATTTAAAATCCTCAGTATTGAAGACTGTAACTCTCGAAGGATCTTTGGATTGACAGCTCTTCTTTCTAAATGTGGCCTAACCAGCCCATCAGCGAGTATCTTTAAAAAAACTGTTTTTCCAATTGATTATTTTTAAAACTCTGGTGGATAATATGAGCATTTACTCCGCTTATGTCTAAAATTCGAAAAATATTACCATAGGCCACCTTCTTGTGCGACGGCTTGTGGAGTGTTTAGCGCATTTTTCATCAATAGCATCTACTGCACCCTTGATAGAATTATAGTAGGTTATAATCTCCGGCTTTTTTGTATCAGCGTCAAATGATGGTGAATGGTGCATGGAAGCAATGCAATGGACGATATGAGAATAACCGCTTTATTTTGTTTTGGGACATATTAAACCAGAGGTATTTCTTTTGTAAAGCCAAATAATGTTCCTTCCTCACCAATTTTTCTGCTTCTTTTTGGTAGAAATTCTGTGGGGATTTCCTTTTTATTTTTCCGACGTACATGAGTCCTCGGTTTTTTAACTGCTCAACAACTTCTAAGGAAGTGAACCAGTTATCGGCAGAAATGTTTCGATTTGAACCTTCTATTGGCTTTACTAATGTTAATACAGATTGTGTTGGGTTGGCAAATTTTCTTTCAAACCAAATCCATCAGAGTCCTTGCTAGTACATATATAGCCACTAAAAAAGTACTGAGTGCGAGCATCTGTCATGCATACGATCTTAATGTCATATTTGCATGGCTTGTTGGGCATGTACATCTTAAATCTGCATCGTCCACGAAAAGAGGCTAACATCCCATCAATGCAGCAGTTAACTGCCAAAGAAAATAACGCCTGGCAATTTTTGATGAACTGTTCGAATATTTCAGATATTGGAGCTATTGGATCTTCTTTTCTTCTGAGATTTCGATTTAAAGAATTATCAAAGCGTAAGCACGCTAAAAGAAACGCAAATCTCTGCTTACTCATGACGCATCGAAATATTTCTCTTCCACTGCCATCAGTTGCAAATATTCTGGATAAATTTTTATAATTTGACGCAAAAACAGGCCAATAAATGCCTTTAACTTAATGATTTCCATATCTTGGTGCTCTGCCCTGGAAGAATTTTTTAGATTCTCCCTTTGTTTTTTCATTTTCTCATTAGTCCAATGTAAATTTAAATTTAACATATCTGTGATAAGCAAGTTCCATACTGCAGAAGGTTGTGCTTCATGTCCTAACCGACTAGCAGATCATCGTAAAGTTGGTAAACGTAAAACAATATTATGCTTTTGTGTTTGGCTGTGGCACACAAAACTTTCAGATGATCACTTATACCGGTTTTTGCCATAGAAATTTTTTGATTTTTTTTGATTTACCAGTTTCTCGTCAGCACCCTCAAGATCTTCCTGATTATTTAAATCGGCCAACTCCTCATCTTCCCCTTCCTGTTCCGAATAAGTATCATGCTCACTTGGTTTATAGACACTTTCGCTGACGCTATCTTCGTCACTCTCTATTGCGTTTTCGGTTTCAATATCATCCAACCATTTTAAACCAGTAGCCTCAAAATCGGGATCGCCAAACCGAATTCTTTTCGATGGACCTGCACCACATCATTCATAATAATACCAAATTATGCGTAACAAGCAAAGCAAGAATTAGTTTCACTAATACTGTGTTGCGGTCACTATGACCCCAAAAGAATTTGAACTCGACGTAATTTGAAAAACAAGCGCGTAAGACACGACGTACTTCGGCTGCTTTCTTAAAATGCACTGACTACAGAGACAGTGCATTTTGGTACAGAGACGCTCAACGTAATACAACTAGGGAGGGGGTAACTGCTAGAAGTGTTAATATAGGCATCGATCATGATGACCGCACCACAGTAGTTAAGGGTTAAAATAGTCAAACACTTTGCTACTAAATATAAAAATACAATAATATTTAACAAACTAGGTCGGATTGTCAAACAGTATCTATATAATAAAGTTTGTGGCAAAATAATGTAATTATAAATAAAAATTAAAAATCTATCAGCATTTAAACAAAAAGAAACATTGAAGTTTTTATAATTTACTTTAAAAATAAACATTTTGTTCCTAATTTTAAATTTTGTTTTGACAAAAACTTGATTTTTAGGTAGAAAATAATTTTTTAGGCAGAGTCACATATTTAATAACATTACCTCCACATTCATCTCTACTATTTTCAGCAATGCTGGTAGGCTTCCTTTACTTATATCAGCAGCTAAAAAATAAATAATACACAATTAAAATGAAAACAGGAGTTTTTTTTAAACATTCACCAGAAAATGATGGCGGAGGAGATTGTTTTTTACTTGGTTTGGACTTTTTGTTTCCTGATTCTCTGTTTTCACACTCCATGTTTAACTCACGGACCGCTTCTTTTTCATGTTATAAAGCATCTTCGTATTTGTTTATAAAATAGAAATCACATAAAAATATAGGGCACTGAACAATAATTTTTTGCTTAACTTAATCTTGGTGCAAACCATATTAACCATATATCTGAGATACTTTAAAGGTTGGCCAGTCAGTATTAGGCTTGATGGCTCTAATGATCAAACTTTTTAAATTTTTTGGACTTCCTGGAACTTTCCAAACTGCTTAGGTGCTATAGACGGGAAACATTTTACAATTTTTGCTCCACCAAATAGTGGCTCGCAATTTCGTAGTTATAAACAGACTTTTTCAATTATTTTGTTAGCCGTCGTTGATGCCAACTATAAGTTTATAGCAATAGATGTAGGATCATATGGAAAAAATAGTGATGGTGGAATATTGGCAAACTCAAATTTTGGAAAAGCTTTAGAAAAAAATGATATAAACATACCACCCGATACAGTTTTCCCAAATACTAATACACTAGCACCATATGTACTGGTAGGAGATGAGGCATTCCCCTTGAAACCCTATTTATTACGACCATATCCTGGCAGTGCCACCTCTGGAGATATTGAAAAACAAATATTTAATTATCGGCTCTCTCGTGCTAGGCGAGTCTCTGAAAATGCGTTTGGTCCACCTAGCTCACAAATGGCGGCTATTTTTTCGATCTATGAATGCACTACCGGAAAATATTGATTTATACATTTTTAACAACTTGTATTTTACATAATTATATCAAAGACATAGATGTTAATTTTGCTAATATTAACACGGATACCAATTTCGCAGAGCCTAGAAGTGAACCAATATTTAGAAATCTTCCTCGGCAAGGTGGTAATGCCCAACAAGACGCATTTAATGTTCGTGAAAATTACAAAGTTTTTTTTAATTCTGCTTCTGGAGAAGTTCCGTGGCAACAAAACCAATTCTTATAAAATAAGTTTTCAGATTTTTGTGTTTAGTTGAGCTATAATATAAATAAAAATCAAACTTACCTGTTTTGTTTAATTTTTCCCCAATCTTCCTCCATATTTTTTCCTTATAGATGTTGTTACAATAATTTTTTGAAGCCATGTTATAGAGGTCTTCATATTTCCTTACTTCTTCTATTAAAAGTTCGTTTTTGTCAAGGCTTTCTTCATCACTCATAGTTAATAATTTTACTTTTACAAAAAGCAGGTATTTTCAAACTTTAATATTAAACGTGCGTAAACAGACACGTCAACCAATGCACACTATAAGTACATACCCACCGACAAGCACCGACACGCTGCAATAATGACGGGAAGTCAAACAATATAAGAATATTTTTAAACGTTACGTATAGTGTGGGAATTTTGATCAAACTTTTTAAATTTTTTGGCCAGTAGGCCAAATTTTTTAATACATAGCCAAGTTTGGAAAATAACACCAATTTCTTCTTCCTTGAGTCCTTAACTGCTTACTTAAAATATACTGTTTCATTAAATTAATTGAAGCTCCAATTTTATTATACAATTACACAACTTATTTTTTGTATTCGTAATATAAAAATGGTATAATGCCAAATAGTGTTTTAAAGTATATTACAGCAGGCCCCCTTTAATTTGAACTTCAAATATGTACCTCCATTTGGAATCATAAAGCGAACTATTATAGAGAATCTATAAGGCATTTTATATGAAATAAAACAAAGAGTATTATAAAATTTTAATTATATATTTATTCAAAAACACTACAACAGTAACATTTATTTAACTTTTTTAAGGAAATCCAATATTTTTTTTGTCGGGTGGTATTTAATGACAAATAAAAAGCATTTTTTTCTGGCACAGAAATGTTCACTTGGTCAGCCCATTCAACAAGGCATGTATTTAAAGCAGACTTCGCGCTTAAATTGAAAACTCTTGCTACTGGTTTAACGTGACACATTTCGTCATTTTCGCCATTTTCGCCATCACCTTCTAGTGTTACTTTACTTGCCTTATTACTTTATGGTCAGTAATAGGTTTAGTTTCACTAAGGTCATCGTAGCAAAATGTACCAAACCATATGAACCATATATCTGAGATACTTTAAAGGTTGGCCAGTCAGTATTAGGCTTGATGGCTCTAATGATCAAACTTTTTAAATTTTTTGGCCAGTAGGCCAAATTTTTATTAAATAGCCATGTTTGGAAAATAACACTAATTTCTTCTTCCTTGAATCTTTTATTGCTTACTAAAAATATAATGTTCCATTAAATTAATTGAAGCTCCAATTTTATTATACAATTACACAACTTGTTTTTTGTATTCGTAATATAAAAATGGTATAATGCCAAATAGTGTTTACAGCAGGACCCCTTTAATTTGAACTTCAAATATTTACCTCCGTTTGGATTCATGAAGCGAATTATTATAAAGAATCTATAGAGCATTAAAGAGTATCCATTATCACCTTCTTGTGTTACTTTACTTGCCTTATTATTTTATGGGCAGTAATAGGTTTAGTTTCATTAAGGTCATCGTAGCTTAGTAAGAAGTCATTAATTTAAACCTTAGAAAATCCTCTATTAACGAAAAAGCTAAAGGAACGTCATATTCGGGTTCAAAATCATCGACTGTGTGTTCTTCAACGTTTAATTGGGGCCACAAGGGAGATTCATTTTTTTTATTATGTTTATATTAAACTGATGCCAACATTCAGCCAGAAAAAAAACAGCGTCTTTTATGGTTGTCTTCTTAAGGGCTTTGGATACAGTGCATTCAAATTCCAATTTCTGTTATGCAAAAACTTGCAGAACTTTTTTCTTGTAATTCACCTTTATGTTTTCAATCACGTTCTGTTCCGTTGGTTATATGAAAGCTGTGCAATTGGGAGGCATGTATAAATTCGTAAAATAAATATCAATTGATTGCAAGTCTTCATTAAGCGGATCTGCCCGCGCATTTTCGAGAAGCAAGATTGCTTTCAGTGATAGACTCTTTTTAGATAGGAATTTTGTACTGGTAGCTTTCGTACAGATGCAAAGGCAAGTGGATTTTGTGCCTTGCCAATGACCAACAAAGACAGTTTATGCGTCCTAGCAGCATTCGCACATGGCAAACTTTATAAGCTGGGGCTCTAACTTTTAAGTCAGATACCAGCGTTTTAAAATGTTTTTAACCAACCTTTATTGGCAGAAAACATTCCTCGCCCAAGCCTTTAATAAAAGCCTGAAGAGCCTTCTTTATCAAAATTTCGCCTAACGAAAAAACGTTTTTTTGCCGCTGTTTAATAAACCCTGTAGACAATGCATCTTTGAGTTGTGGATTTTTTAGCGTTTTTAACGTCTTTTAAGCACCTGGACACTTTTCCGTTCTAACAACATAAGGTCGTATCTTTTTTTCTTTGTTCCTACTATCAACCCAAACTGTAAAAAATATGGTTTATGCAGAGTATTGTAGCAGATAAACTAAAATAAGTTCGTGAAAAATGCGTTTTTATTTTAAAGTATATCGAGTGACAATTTTACAATAATGGCCATGTTCTCAACTTGCTATTGACAGACGTCAAACCAACCAACGAACTACAGAGTACAGATGCCATACTATGGCTAAAAAAAGAAGAGTTTAAAGTAGTGCATTACGTGTTGCATACCGTATTATTCTACACCCCCCTTCAATACTTTAAACCTACAATTCCCAGTTAAATTCAAAAACACTTAACACAAACTTACAAATCTCAATATTTTAAGATAACTTGAAAACTTAAGTATTTTATAACTTCAGTAACCTAAGACATTTGCAAAGTTAATTAACATAACTTCAAAAAATTATTATTATTTTTTTTAAACATTTTTTTTTTTAAACAAGAGTCTCATTTATTTTAACTCTACAATATTTAAAAAAATTCTAAAAGAACAAAACTGAACTTTACTGAGCGCTTTGGTAAACATATCAGCTTCTTGCTGATCTGTTGGTACATAAATCAATTTAATTTTATTTTGCATTAGACAATCGCGAACAAAGTGATGTTTTACATCAATATATTTTGTTCTTTTACACTCTAAAGTAGAAGCTATTTTAATACATGATTGGTTGTCTTCATATATACAATCGGGTAAATATTTTTCTTTGAAATTTCATGCAACATTTGTGACAGAAACAAATTTTCAACAACACATGAGGACAACGCCACATATTCTGCTTCAGAGCTCGAAATTGTGACTATATTTTGCTTTTTGGTTTTTCAATAGATAACATTATTATTCAATTTAATAATAAATCCAATCATACTTTTTCTGTCGATAATACTGTTTGCAAAATCAGAATCCACAGAGGACTTTAAGCATATATCAGGATTTTCACTTTTAACATATTTCAGACCAAAATTTGTTGTATTTTGTAAATATTTAAGCACATTTTTTAAATGTTTCCTATAAGTTTCTGACTAACTGTTCTGAAATTGGCTGAAATAGGTTATAGTAAAACTCAAATCAGTTCTAGAACCAAGCATAATGAACATCAAACAACCTATTAACCCACGATAAGGTAAGTTTACATTGTGCTTGCTCGTACTTACATCTAGTTGTAATTTAGGTTGGTTGCATCGGTATATCTGCAACCTTGCAATTTGTTATATTAAATTTTTATAGCACTTTATTTATTAATTGCTTTTGTGTAATGTGCAATTTATTTCCAATTTTTTCAATTTCGAGTCCCAAAAATGTTAATTTTTTATTTTTAAATTCTTTGACTTTAAAAACTTTTGAAAGCTCACTTTTAATCATGCTCAAATTTTCAGGAATTTTTGAAAACAAAATTATGTCGTCAACATAAATTAGCAAATAGATTTCATGATTAAAATAAAGACATGGATCTTTCTTAGACCTTTGCAAACCTAAATTTACCAAAGTTTTATGAAAAAGATAGTTCCAACATTTTGGAGCCTGTTTAAGACCATACAAAGATTTATGTAGCTTACATATCAAGTTCGGGTTATTGTCTAGTCCTTGGAGTTGTTCCATATAAACAGGAAACTCTAATTTACCATACAAAAACGCAGAACTAATGTCAAGTTGTGACACATGTATGTTAAATTCTAAATACAATGCTAATAAAACACGCACTGTAACCATTCTGGCAACTGGAGCATAATAAACCCACTTTGAGTCAATAACTTCTATGCCTTCACTTGGTTTTTCAATCAGTTTCCAGGTTTCACTCTCATTTAAGGATTTTAACTCTCCATTTATGGCTTTTTTCCATCCTTTATCTTTAATTGCCTCTTCATATGACTCTGGTACTTCTGAAATCAAATGGCCCGCTGACAGTGCTGCCATCAGATTTATGTCAAAATCTCTCAAGTCATAATCTTTCAATTTCTCTGAAATTTTTCTGTTTCTGTTACTTCGTCTTATATCAATCTCTTCTGTCTCACTTTCTCTTGCATTCTTGGTCTCATAATATGTTTCTTCATCTGAACTCTCAGAAGTTTCACCCTCCACGCTACTAGTGTTTTCCCTGTTACTTTCTTCGTCTTCATCATGCTCCTTGTTTAACTCACTGTCAATCTATACCTTTACTGTGACTTCCTTCTCTTCATCAAAGATCACATTTCTTCCTAGCACAATTTTCTGATGAACAGCATTCCAAAGTCTGTATCCATTATCACAGTATCCCACCATGATCAACTTTTCACATCGAGCATCTAATTTTGACTTTCTATCTTCCTTCGGTATATGATTATAAGCTGTGCAACAACGTGAAAAATGCGTTTTTATTTTAAAGTATATCGAGTGACAATTTTACAATAACGGCCATGTTCTTAACTTGCTATTGACAGACGTCAAACCAACCAACGAAATATTTGTAGTTCGCTGTTGTGTTGTACTTTGGTACAGATGCCATACTATGGCTAAAGAAAAGAAGAGTTTAAAGTAGTGTATTACGTGTTGCATACCGTATTATTCTACAAAAAATACCTTCCTTAGGTTGATCTTATCTGGATTTCACAATTATAGAAGAGGCTTGTTTCGTTTTCCCGGTTTATCAATAAAAAAAAGCAGCAGCTATATTATCAAAAAATGTTTATTTATATTTTAAATTACTTTCGTATATAAAAACAAAGCAAAAAGAAAAGAATTAAAGGAGGGAATCTTTAACAATATTTTAGAATCATTTTTAGAGAGAAAAAAAGAGAGCTTGTGTAATTATTCAGCTAGTTTTAAATTTATGTGAACTACAATTATACAAAAGGAAAAAAATTTTTAATTACAGACTAACAAAAAATTACTTGAATACTTGCCCTATCAGTTAGAACCAAAGCGCCGATCAGGAAAAAACTAGTTCACTCAAGCCAAAAGTCCAGCTAGCTCTTACCGGCGCGGCGAGTGGTCTGGGGAAATTAAACAAAGGTTCAAATAAAATGCGCCACCTACTTTTAAAGACTTTCTTGAACTCGTGAACTCGGTGATATTACAGGAAAAGTAGGAAAATACGATGGCTAACTCCTGATCCACGCCCTTACTCCAACCGGGAGCAGAAAACAAAAAACTGCAATACCATTAAATGATCCCTTAAATGAAAGTGGATCCTTGATTCAGCTTCCTCAAACAGATTACCAGCCTTACCAACAAAAAAATACAATGTTTAAATTTATTTAAGTTAAAATATCTACTCAAATTCTACAATTAATTACGTCGATTTACCCTTTAATCATGAATCGAAAAGGAATAAATTAATAACTTAACCAATAAGCGCAGGGGAACTAGGTACCTAATTTTCCGGCCGCTGTAATCGACATCTATTGGCTATGAAGATTGCATATTACTTAAGTTCTAACATGGAGATGAAAACTTTAAATATTAAAATCAAATGTTTAAAAAAAAATAATTAATAAAACACTTAGATGTTACTTGCTGTTCCTGGAAACAGAGCGTGACTTCGCCGGGGGATCTCTAGGACCGTGGCACGCTGAGTCGTTAGCAGGTGGAACCACACGATTGACCGCCCAGTAGGCTAACCAGTTGAAGGTGGCTCGATGAAAAGGGGTCCAGAAGGGAAAGGCTTTTATGGGAATCGCCTAATAACGAAGTGGACCAACCAAAAGAGGCCTGAAACCAACGGTGCCAGTCAATAACTGTCGCTTAAATGAAACCCAGTACTCTCAGAAGTATACAGTTTTAGGAGTTATTGCCTCGAGGAAATGGAAAATTAAAAGCGCTTACCTGGGGTGTAAGGTGGCCTCACGGATTTGCAAAATGGACGACGTCGCAAATCGTCACAGCTCAAATAATCCCTTTTCTCGTCAAAATCCACTACTGTGGGGCACACAAACTACTTTATTGACTCCAATTTTTGCTGCCGTAATACGATTTAGGGTTGAGGAGTGACTTTTAAAGGGCTAACGAGCCACAAAAGAAAACCACACGTTCTTAAGATGGCGACCGTCCGTCCAAAAAGAAAGAAGGCTTTCAACCCAGTCCCCTTGTTGATTCGCACCGCTTGGTCACGTTTTCCCATATTAAGCCAAAACTCCCTAGGAATTTAAAAAATTGGCGCGGTACCGGTATTTTCAAAAAGTTGTGGAACGCCCCACTGACAATATCTCTGCGCTAAACTCTCGCGCTGCTCCTTGAAACGCGTTGACGGTACCCGTATTTATTCGATATCCTTACCTATGTCCCCGGAATATAAAACGATGCTTTCGAAAAACGTTCATCAGGAGAACAAACGCTTCGTAAATACTTTTACAAACTCCTCCGTAGCCTCAAGTACCGCGACTCGTGACGTAGACACCGATCGATAGAACCGTTACAGTACGGCCAACCGAACACACAAAAACCCCGGTCCGAACGTTGTCAGATGTATTACACTTCCCTAGACTCGATATTCGCCATGGGCATTTAAAATAGCGCTGACGTAGGAAAAGATGGAAATTTGACCTATGTAATAGATTAACTCTGCTCAGGCCTGATTTGAGTGCAAAAATCGAATCGGCGGCCGAGATAACACCGACTAATTAATTAGTCTCTGACAGCAGGCGTCCACGTGAACACAACCGGCAACGTTGCTATAACCTCGGTAGGCTGCCCTCGGGTTTGACACTTGTCTGAGAAGAAGCAAAACAAACATTTTATTTTAAATTTTCCTAATAGAACCGGTGGTTTATTTGTGAGAGAAGTAGTGTTATGATGTTAATATCCCAGCGGGAATTTCCGCCTCATTGTCGATCATAAGTAAACGTTAATGGGAGACTGGCTGCACAATTTAACGCAGTACATTACCACCGAAATGAATCTTTCATTCTTTGGCCGAATTAAAGGTATAGGAATTTTTCCTTCTTCCTACCATAAATCTCTTCGTAACTTAAAGGGCAAAATGTGACCGTAAAAAAAAATAATACGTACTCAAAAAAAAATAGACCAGAAAATAACATTGTCCCTAGTTCATTTCTTGATAAAATGGTGACGGTGCACCATTTTCTCCCTTTTTATTATTATTTTTTCTTAAAGGCAAAATCTGCCTGTTACAGGCTGATAAGCATAATATAACGTTGTTATGTCTCCCCGGCAATACTACCCACGAACTTCAACCATTGGACAAATCAGTCTACATATCGTTTAAAGCTCATTGGGATCAGTAGGTATTGCGGTTTTGGGGAAATCATCCAGACAGAAGAATTACTCAATCAAGATTTAACTTAATATTTATCAAAGTTTGGTCTAGATGTATGACTAACAAAAATATCGTGATTGGATTTAGGGTCACTGGCTTATACTAAACGTCCTGAAATTCAACCAGGAGTGAACTGCATAAAATCCGTTGACGCAGAATCTAGCTCAGTGAAAATGAACTTCCATTAGCTGTAGTGAAACGGCGCTTGAATGACAAACGCGAAGAAAATTTTCCCTTGAACACCAGCCTTTAAGAGTTGATGCCAACACCCGACTTGGTACAACAAAAGTTGAAAGCACCACGCAAATGTCACTCAATTATAAAGCTCAAATAGTAACAAAAAATGTATTTAATGACCGCGTATCCAAGAAAACTTCTGGAGAACATGCTGAATTTATAGTAAAAGCAAAAGGTATTTCCACCACAGTTGTCGGAGGCCATCAAGAAGCTTCGTGTTCGAAGAAAACAGCGAGCGACTCTTGGTATTGCGTTTTGTGCCAGGATGTGTCACAAGATATGAGACAATGTACTGGATGTCAGTCATGGGCCCATGATGGGCTTTACTGCATCAGACGACGAAGAATATATTTGCAACACCTGTGAAAAATAACAGGCCTTATAACATCCAGGTATAGAAATAAGGCCAATTTGCATCGTTGAACAATATACCAACTTTTTTATACCTAATGGACTTTTTACTATACCAAATACTATGTTTGATGGAAACGGATGTACTTTATGTTATCTTGTGAAGAAAATGTTCATTTTAATGTTTTTTTCTTAAGCGGGTCTTATTTGTCGCACCTACCTTACAACCGATTTTCTAAATAGTATTGTACATTTTAAGTATTATTTAAGTATTTTATGTTTGCCCCCAATGGTAATATGGTAAGGTTTATTAAATGATATTTTGTTTTAATTTTAAATTTGTTTTATTTTACATTTTAACTGTTTTGTTGTTTTATATTGTGTGTATGTATCATTGACTTTTTAAAGGTTATGGTCTAGCCATAATTTTATGGTGATGACTCCGGCGTAGTATAAGAGAGACAGAATGAGAAAGATAGAGCTAACGCAGGCAAAGTAAGATATCAATGCTGGTAAAAGCCATTGTGCTTTGTTGTTTTGTGGGACGTTTTC